>JAHWXV010651234.1:0-21101 GCA_024586415.1 Phrixothrix hirtus
CGTATATATATATATATATATATATATATATATATATATATATATATCTGGTGTTAAAAAACGTTTAGATATAGCACGACCGCAAACAAGTAAAAAGTCTTAATGAACATGGGTCCGCACATCACCCGATCTCGAGATAAGAGCGGCGATTTTCGTTTTGGAAATTCAAAAAAGCCACAACTGTCATTATCAGTTTGGTATTATACATACGCTTGCAGCACCTGAACCAAGCATTTAATAAGACACTGATAGGCCGATGGGGTCTCATTCCATGGCCTGCTAGGTCTGGACATTTGTATTTAGGGTTGCCTGAGAAATTTAGTGTACGAAACAACTATAAATAATCTTGCCGTTACATCAGCGAATTGAACAATGTTGTCAAACAATTCTAGCACAACTGGCGTTTTTAGAAAGGGCGTGGAGTGCCTTTCTGAAAAGATCTTGGTGCTGTGCCTAAATGGAACGAAGACATATCGAACGTCTTCTGTGATAGAACTAAACGTTAAAAACTGCAAAAAAATTTACAAACGCGAAAATCTCTTATCTCGAAAACATTTATTTGCGGATCCATGTCAATTAAGAATTTTTTACTTGTTCTCGGTCGTACTATTCCCACCTTAAATATTTATACATTTTTTTAACACCCTTCAAGTTGTGATTATGCTGCTTTTACAACATCTAAGCACAAAATACAGTTTAAAAGATTTTTGTCTGTGCTTATTCCATTTAAACTTAAAAAGTTTTAAATTAATTTTTTCCAGTGTAAAGATAACGTTACTAGTACCAATTTAGTTTTTGTATCGCCCCGATAGCTGGCTTCAAAATTACAATATAAAACCATCGATGATAACGTACGCGAAATAAAATTAACACGTTCATCGCTCGGACGAAAACGAATGAGGCACACAGCGTGCGTGAGACAGTGACGGGAAATACAGGGTGCGGCAAAATGATAGTCACTATTTGAGATGTCAATAAAAACCAAACCACACAAAGAAATGAAAAAGTTTTATATTTTTGAAAAGCACGTATCAATCGATTTTAAAATGACAACCATTCATATCGATATATTATTGAACGTTTTCAAGAAAGCGCGCGATTGCTCTGCGGAAAATCTCTTGCGGAATTGCAGCGTTTTCTTCGCTTACGGCTGCTTTTAATTCTTCCAAATTGTGTGAGCGACGTCTAAAAACTTGCGCTTTGAGATGTCTCAAAGAAAGAAATCGCAGGGGGACAAATTAGGCGAACGCGGAGGCCAGTAAAGGCCACCCCGCAAAGACACAACTTTGCCCGGGAACATTTCTTGAAGAAGATTGAGTGAGCGACGTGTGATGTGCGGTGTAGCACCATCCTGCTTTAATCATACAACTTCTCCATGATGATCGTTTAACTCGTTCAGTTTTAGACGTAGAAACTTGTTTAAGATGTTGCAATAACGATCTCCGTTGACTGTTACAGCTACTCCACCATCTTCAAAAAATTAAGGACCCCTACACGCCGAAATTAGAAATTGCACACCAGGCGGTAACCTTTGGGCTGTGAAATGGTGACTGTTGAAATTACCGTGGATTATTTTCCGACCAATGGCGGAAATTGTGTTTGCGCTTCGTCGTTAGACATAACAACATCTGCTGGGGGAATATTCTGAAGAATATCCCGGTAACAATTTGTACGGGTTTCAAAACCTCTTTCATTCAATTCCTGTACCATCATCATTTTATACGGATGCATTCTAAGTGTTTTGTGTAAAATTCTTCGAACACTTCGATCCGACATTCCTAGCGCAGCTGCATGCCTACGCATAGAACGTTTGGGAGACTGCTGCACCGAGGCTCTGACTGCATTCACATTTTCCGGCGTTCTGGGTCGGCCAGTAGATTTTCGCTTAAGCATAGAACCTGTTTTACGGAAGTTCAAAGCCCACCGAAGAATTTTTCTTCCATCCGGAATGGTACCATGACGGCCAACATCAAACCGAATACGGAAGACACGCTGTGTCGCTATTATACATTCACTATTTCTTATAAACTCTTCTACTGCAAACGCGCGCTGCACGCCGGTCCAAACCATGACGATAACTGACAATAGCATGAACTTAGATACCTAAGGCGACCGCGTACACTGCTTGACCTCTTCCACAAACCGAGCAATGACTATTTGAAATCCTACCTATCATTTTGCTGCACCCTGTATAACAGGTGCGTGAAAAACGAGGAGGGCGTATAGTTTGTTAGCACGGTATGATCTCTAAAAACAATAATAATGATGATATTAATTTATAACATATTCTAGAGGGAGGTTGTATTTTTTCTTATAATTATCTACCATCATTAGCCTGTACTGCCATTTTTATAATTAAAAAAAATAATTACCAAGACATCTAGTAGTTCAAGCTTTATTTATAGTAATTTCTGCGTTTCAGGACGAAACGATGTCTGTTACGCTCGTAAAAATTGCCTTGTGCGATTGTATCCTGTCAAGTAGTAGTATGTAAACGGCGACATTTTGTTTTACTGTCAGAGATCTTTGTTTTTGATGTTAAGAATTTGTTGGTGTATCATAATTTACTAAAATATAAAATACTGAATATTGGTAAGCGATCAATTTTCTTTTAAAAAACGGATATCCAAGGAGTTGGAAACAGAGAGAAGGGAATGGCGCAGATGGAATCGGAGTTATCAATACAGTGATGACATATCTAAACGCTTTCATATTTAGCAGGGCAGAGAGAGTTTGCATTGAGGCGCTGTCGAGTGTGCTTTTGTCTGTCGGTATCTCCTGTAAATTTTCTAGGCCCCTTCAGCTAGCTGCGATGGGTCGGTTACAGTATCATTCTCTCATTGAGGTAGGTGCGTGTTAGTACGAATTTACGTGTTGACTGTGCCTCTATTTCAATTTTACGATGACGCGACGGATAAGCGACAACCAACGCGCAGCTGTCCTAGACGTGCTAAACACTTTCGATGAGTATTATTCGCTCGAGAATCAGGCAGCGGAGGTTTACTTCAAGCTTAAGACTCTAAAAACTACCCCGCAAGATATCTTGCCAACGATGAGGAAAGATTTGGGGGCGGCAAAAATCGTCGAGTAGCCACAACAGATGCTGGAGCAACAGTTTCAGTTTCAAAAGCCACCACAAACGTGAACACGATCGAGATACGGGCTCGAACCGACAGCACCGAAATAATAGAAAGTGTGATACGCGATGAGCGCAAAAACCATAATCAAATTCTATGTAAACTATCAAAAACCGCCGCCTAGAACCAAATTGCCGCGGCGAATACCGGAAACAACGTCAGCCCCCGTAACTTCTCACAAGTTACGAAAGAAGATGCTATTTCCCTGATGAATACCGTGGATTATTTATCGGAAGAATAAGACTCAAGCTTCTAGCAAGTAAAATTTAGAAAGCGGAAGGAAGCTAATGGAAGGAGAGATACCGATACATTCATGAAGATCTTCATAAAAAACCGACACGCGGTTTTTTCCGACTCGGAGTCAGAAGAACAATAAGAGTATTATCAGTCACCTTGCACTATGAGAAAGGAGACACGAGCGCCTCCCATGGTGCTTCGAAATAACGATTCTTGAGGAAGCATCGTCAAGGTACTTCAAGAATAGAAAATCATACCCAAGGTGGACGTCAATACAATCCTGGGAATCAAAATCCAGGTCGGAATATTTCAGAACCACAGTCAAAATTCTAGACCATAGGCAGCTGCCCACTGAGGGTTGTGATCAGGGGGCTGCCAGAAACTACACGATGGCATCAAGGAAGACCTAATCCAAAAAGGTCTTCCGGTATTAAACGTAAAAAGGATGCGGAAGGGGAAGGATAAGATCCCACTTTCGCTAAATTTCATCGAGCTGAAGAAATCTTGCGCAGAAAAAACCGCATATGACCTAAAAGAAGTAAGGTACTTGAAAGTAAAGATGAAATCAACTAAAAACGGCAGGTGGGGGATAATTCAATGCTATACTTGCCAGCAATTCGAGATAACCCAGAGGTGTTGCAAGTCCGTAGCCACATGTGTGAAGTATGCGTGCATCACACAGCTGAATGCGAAACAATGCGCGACACGCCCGTGACCTGTGTACACTGCGGTACATTAGCATTATTTCAATGACAAAAGAGGATTAGGAATTTATTTCCTTCGCACTCCATTGAATTTGTGCTGCTGCTGAAGCAGTGCCGGTTTAGGGCGTGGCTTTCAAGGCGCCACCCCGAAGACCGCTAGGATGTCCGGGAGACGGGCCAGGGTTTTTGAGATGCCTTCACCGAAGGTCGCGGCATCCTTCGCGGCTTCCAAGATGATTGCCGCTGCTTTGGTTATGTTCACGGCGTTAAACGGTGCTGTATTTGGCTGGACTGGGGTGGCTGGGCCTTTCGCCGCTTCCGCGTATGAAAAGGGGGTCTGCTTTCGGTCGCTGCAACTGGCTCTGCGATTGTCTTCTTTAACTTCGGGAACTTAGTGCACCCTTTGTAATTGGCTGTGTGGCCACCGACGCAATTGTTACAGTTGGGAGAAGCTTCGCGTCCCTTATCGCAGTCGTTTATGTGTTGCGTTCCAGCGCACTTGACGCACTTTGGGCCCGCCTTGCAGCACCGCTGCGAGTGCCCAAGCTGCTGGCATCGGTGACACTGTATTGTGCCCTCCTGCCTCTTCTGGGTGCCTCCACTCTTACTTTGATGTAGAGGATCTCCGCCAGGTTGTAGATGGTCATGGATGCTGCCGATTTCTTCACTTCGATGAAGTTTAGCGGAAGGGGAGCGGTTTATCTGCCGCCAGACGGTAGGTGTGATAGGGGAGCTGCCTATCGATGTCCCTGATTTTTCTCTAATCTTCTTCACTCTCTGGTTGAATTTTAATACCTAGAGCCGTGTTGGTGGCTCCCCTTGTTTACTTCTTAGCACTATGGGAGGTACCTTCATGGCCGTCTTCCTCGTAGCATTCTTTTTCGGAACTGCAGTTTTCGCTTCTGGTTTCTGTTCCTGTTCGATGTCTGACAGGGGTTCGTAGCGGTCGCTTGTTGCCATTTTTATTGAAGGGCGGGCGTCGGACCGTCCTGCAGGCGTCTTCCTTTTTCTGTTCTTCACTCGCTGGAAACCGACATTTTCATCTTCTTCAGAAAAGGAGTAGCGCATCTCCACGTCCAGGGGTTCTTAACCAAGCAGATGGCTTCAATTGGTGGTTGATTTTTCGGCTCTTCTTGCGCAGTGCCTGGTGGTTTTGCGGTGCTATTTAAGAATTCCTTTACTGCCCGCTCTATTCGACCTTTGTGGTCCAGATGTTTAAACCTGGGATCGTCAATTTTCGCGATAACTTCGCCTGGGAATTGACCCATTTTTCTGAATACTTCTTGGCGGTTGCCGTCCGTAACGTTGACCAGCACTGATGCTAACGTAACTTCGAGGTCTGCCATCTCACAGAATAATCGCACAATGCATTGCTTATTAAAAACACTAGGGTATACTGCGCTCGACCTACCGACTCTAGGAGCAAGGGGCCTAAGGTGCAAATCATGGAAACTTGAACAACTAGGAGTACGTGTGTGCTTGTTCGCTGGTCTAGCCTCACTCTCCTCTAAACTGCGGTGGAGTCCACACCGCCAACTATAAGGGATGGCCGAAATTACCCGCCCCAAGAATGCCTGCAAAACCTGTAAGAAGCATCAATACGGCAGCATGCTTCTACACAAAGGCGCTTAAAGGCCCACCAACCACTGAAAATAGATCAAGTCCCACCCTAGGATCCTTAATCATCCTTGAAGTAGCGAAGGACGCCTCTACTTTTGACGAAGGCGTAACGAAGATCCTGGTCCAGCTACCGGATATCCTAGCAGTGTTCGAGGCGGGGCAATAAACGACACGCCTCTAAACCAGGCGCTAGTTCCAGCAGCAACAGACTAACATCATAGTAAACGTTCTGTTGGAGATTAAAGGACTTTCAGCTCATGGGACTCCATATTCATTGAAATAATGGCAACGGTAGTAGGGCAGAGATTGTACTGCAAGAGTACTTCATGACTGCTATCGGAGAGTTCAAACTTATTTGACATGTTCTCGTATTTTATTCTTATTTTTATGAGGAATCTGATATGAATGTATGCGATATCGGTGAAATGGATTGCGAAATATTGATTAGCGGATTTTTCAATCGCTACTAAATGTGAGATATTACATATCCTTATTATTATAACTGAGAAGTTCTTAATAAACGATAGGACAAAGTTTCTAGAAACCTTCGTACATTAAAAAAATCTTTAGGGATATAGAGGTGTTCAGGTTCCCTAAGAGTTTCTCTTCAACCTGTCAGTTGGTTTCGTAAAATACAAAATCAAAGAAGATCCACCATATTTAGAGAAGAAAAAATTTTTGTTTCACCACGATAATGCACCAGCACATTATTCTGCTATTACAACTGCCCAAATACATGAATTGAATTTAGAAATGCTTCGATACACCTCATATTCACCCGACTTGGCCCCTTCTGACTATTTCTTACTCCCAAATATGAGAACTTGACCTACTGATAAGAAATTTTCATCCAATGACGAAATGATAGTCGAAGTAAAAGAGTATTTTCCAGACTTTGTAAGCGCGTCTAAAAATCTTACGACTTTGGTTGTTCATTTGAAAACACCCAGTATATACTTCAGCGTAGTATTAACAAAATCCAATTGGTAAAGTACCAATATTAGTTTTACGTCAAAATGGCTTTGTAAATTTATAAATATTATAATTTCATTTTACTAAGAATTATTAAAAGCGCAAGAAATCCAAAATTACATTTTATAAAAATTAGGAGCATTCCTCCCTTAAAAACGCCTATTCAACAATTCCCGCATGAAGGTCGTCAAGTTTAAAAATATGCAATAACCACTCTCGTCTTCCCACCTTCAATTTCAAGGAGAAATACTTCACTTCGAGAGTAGAGCTCGAAAAGCCAAGAAATAAAGCTGCGTTTGTTTGTAGTGCACATCTTGGCGATATTCAGAAGTATAGTTGAGAGGTACGCGTATGTCGAATTAAGGGATTAAGTTAGTATCAACTTGATTTATTTCCGCCTAGGGCAAATTTCTAAAAAAAGGGTCGATTCCAACTCCCTGTCAGTTTGGAATGCAAGGGGTTAAAGCTGACAAGGTTGTGTTGTACATACGATTAAGCGAATATCCGAGACCGCCGTCTGTAACCTCTGATCCCTCCGGGAATTTTGCAATCTTCAGATCACCAAGTAAGTGATAAATTCCGTTATTTAACTTTCATCGATCTCCACCCTTCCCTCGCTAAATTATTCCGGCTGGGGCAAATTAGCCAATCACGTATAACTACCAGACAAGTCCGTTAAGACTGTAATTAAAAGACCAGAGTTTGTGAATTTTTAATAATTTATAATATTTAGGGTCATTACGGCCAACTTCTTTTGTCCATTTTAGTTTAGTTAATCTTTAGTAACACAAGGGCCCCTTGATTTAGAAATAGAACATTATTATTCCCGTTATTTACAATTGGGAAGAACATGTAATTTATTAATTGTATGCCCTGCATTTAAGTTTTTATTATGTCCAATTTTTAAGTTCAGTTCTTATTTTATTACATGTAGGCACGTCGTGGTAACCTATACTTTCTTCTAGGAACTAGTTATCATTTTTAGCAATTAATTAGTTTAGGTAATTCGTCGTAATTCTACCTGATCGAGGATGAAACCCAGCGACGTGCACAGAAAGAACTAAATTACATATTAACGTAATCCCAGATATAAAGATATTGGAGATCGGTTTCTTTGTCTTCCGGTCTTTATGATAACAGCATTTCGAACTATCAATTGTCCGTTATTAAAGATAAAGTGGCGCCCTTATCCACGACTATCTCTTCCATCTTTACGATTATTTTTTGACATTTGTAAACCTACATAAAATCCATGAATGCTAACTTTCTTAAACTTAACGCAATTGTAGAACCTACCCCATTTTCCACTGTGCTGGCCGGAGCAAATCAGTTTATTCAGGGAATAACTAATTTTAACAACCTCAGGGGTGTGGGACCCGTTTGGAAACGTTATAACTTTGATAATAGTTATTTTACTGGGTTACCTTGAATATCGTTGCAATAAGTTGGAGGGGGACTCTGTTGAAAAATAAAATGTTTTTACATAGAAAAAACTGTTTATTTCATTTTCACCTAACTTATAGAACTATCCTCGTAATATGCCTATAGCACATGGTTTCGCGTGACTTGCGTAGGAACGTCCTCAAAACATAATTATTATGCGCTTATTTAAATTCTTTATTTATTCAAGTTTCACTGATGAAATAAAGACGCTACATCATTTTTCTCAGACCGCAGATTAATCAATTTTAGAAAATAAGGACATAGTGATAATAGTAGACTGTACGTGTTATAAATGGGTTCCTTGAGATTGTTAGACTGTTACTGTAAGTAATAAATATTACACATAATAACAGGTATGATGAGGTAATTGCAATTTCATAAAAATAAAGAGATGATCTCCTTAGCAAGTCATAAAGATGTTATTGCTACTGAATTAACAGTTTGCTTTAGTGATTTCAATATTTTAGCATTTTTATCAAGGTGAAGAATTTGAAAGTAATCAAAGTTATAATTACGTTACAACATGTCATTTTCGCATACGGTATTAATTCCATGTAGAAACAAAAAGTTTATTTGATTGTGTTTAACCACTAGGCTAAATTACAATTGTTGCTTTTACCTAACCAGTGAAGATATCCTTAAATAGAAAATCAACATTTTTTGACGTACACAGTTAAAGTTCAGTGCTTTCAACGTTAAATTATTACAGGTTCCGTAAAACAATTTTGGCTAACGTTACGTATTGTTTACTTCTAACGAATAAGATTATAATAAATCAGCCATAATGTGGTTTTGTGAAAATTTGGGCGTGATTTCCTTCATTTTTGTTCAATGTTGAGAATTTAAAATAGTGTTTATGGCAGGACGTTTACCGGAGGAGTACCTTGAGATACTTTCAAATTAAGTTCAAAATCCGATGTCAGAAATAAAACTTTGAAAACTAAAGTAAACTAGTAGTTTTATTTTAATCTTATATACCGGATGGCCAAAAAGTCTGGAACATTGCAAATAACTCAAAAACGGTTTTATTAATTTTTACGACTATTTGCTGGTCGATGCAATAAAAGATTCTAAATCTAGGGGAAGAACTTTTGTTTACGTAGCTATACAGGGTAAGTAACAAGTATGGTCAACTTTTTATTTTTAAATGGAACACCTTGTATATTTTTATAGATGTTGATAGATTTCTTTAGGACAAATTCAACGATATACCGTTTACTATGTCTATCTGTCGAAATTACAGATTTATTGCATGTTACTGTTTTTATTTAAAAATCTACTTGGCCATGGTAATCTAATGGCATTAAGAAAACAAACCAGATTATATAAATAAAATAAAGAAATGATTTCTCCTAAAAATGGCACGAATTTTAAAAATTAATTCTAAGGCTTCTCACCAAAAAATTGTTAACCTAACTCAATAGGTAAAAATATAAAAAATAATGGCAGAGCCATCTATTGTCTATATTAGGAGATATTTTTATATAAATAAAATAAAGAAGAGGAAGATTCCTCCTAAAATGGCACGAATTTTAAAAAATTAATTCGGCATAAGTGAAAAGCCATGAAACTGTAAATATGAACAATTCTAAGGCTTCTCACCAAGAGATTTTTATAACCTAATTAAATAGGTAAAAATATAAATGTTTGCATTTCGAATCAGCCTGACACAGCACCAGCAGACCAATGGTTTCGCCCTATGTGGGGCTCATCATTGCTGGGTGGCTGTTAGGTTATAGAAATCTCTCGGTGAGAAGCCTCAGAATTGTTCATATTTACAGTTTTATGGCTTTTCACTTGTACCGAATTAAATTTTTAAAATTCGTGCCATTTTAGGAGGAATCTTCTTCTTGTTTATTTTATTTATATTAAAATACCTCCAAATATAAACAATAGATGGCTCTGCCATTATTTGTCATCGACACTCACACAGGTTTATGTGTTTAACAGGAAGTTTTGCACTTTGAACTAGGGTGGGAGTCCTCGCCAGACCTCCGACAAGTGTGGTTGTGCTTTCCTAACTCCTCAGTGATACATCTTGTACTCTCTTGTGCTGTACGTTACGCCCCTTCTACATATTGTAGCGGTGGGTCGAGTGTAGTACAAATACTTTTGCGACTTCTAGTGTGTTACACCAGTGTGCTTACGCTTACAAAAATCCAGCGAGTCTTCGAACTCGCAATAAAAATTCAGAATGCCACCAAAGAAGGCAACTTCGATGCGGCGGAATACTACATATTGCAGTATCCGGCACACGGCAGATACTTCTTCATAGAATGCCTCGAGTTTGCAAGATGCAGCTATGCAACAGCAAACTTTGTAGCGGATGTTAATATCAGCTCCCTACGAAGAAGCTGTACCTCCACCGAGGTAGCTGCGCAATCCGCGCAGAGCATCCTCGATAGCGAAGTTTACTCCTTGGACGAGGAGCAGCGACCTCAACACCCCATCTTACCGGTTCCCTCCGAAGTCGACGCGCAAGGCTTCCAGAAAGCCGGAGGCAAGAAGTGGAGGAAGCGAAAGCCAAAGAAGGCTAGTGAATGCCCAGCACCTAAACAGGCAGCACTAGCTCCCACAGTCGTCAACCGCTACGAAGGGCTACAGGCAATGGCTGTAGCAGAAGAAACAACAACAGAGCTGGAGGAGCGACCCACCATCGACAAGCCCTCCCAGAAGCCCGTCCAGGTTCCTATCAAGACCAAGGAAGCCCTCCCCCCATCGTCATCCGACAAAGTACGATGGACTTCCGTCGTGAGCGATCTCCCAAAGAAAAACATCAAAATCGCCAGTGCGAAGAATGTGGCATTGGGCATATCAGTACAGCCAGCGACCGAAGGGGATCACGACGGAATCACAGAATATCTAAGTGATTCCAAGATCCCCTTCCACACCCACAGCTGCGAAGGCAGAAGGCGCTGAAGGTAGTCCTGAGGGAGCTACCGGAAGGCATCTCCGACCAGGAGATACTGGAAGATCTCCTGAGGCAAAAGTTTCCCGTAACCCCTGTGCGCAGGATGCGCCGGTGAAAAGACAAAACTCCAATTCCACTCAACTTCGTTGAGCTAGAAAACACGACGGAGGGCAAGGCCATCCACCAGCTATGGGCGCTGCTACATCTACGTGTAACCGTCGAGTCACCTAGGCGTTGTAGAGGCATGAACCAATGCCACCGGTACCAGAAGCACGAACACTCACAACGGAACTGCTACGCTGAGCCGCGGTGTGTAAAGTGCAGCGAAAACCACCTCTCTGGACAGTGCGCAAAGTCCAGAGAGACTCCCGCCAGGTGTGCTAATTGCGATCTCCAGCACACCGCAAGGTACCGAGGCTGGCCGCGGTTCCCGCGAGCAATAAAAACAGTTTTCGGTGCTTCCGTAAGTGTAAGGGTGCGGGACGTAAGCTACGCGAAGATGACGAAGTCGGCATCTCCAAAGAACGCCAAAGTGACATACGATACCGACAGAAACATGCAAAATCTACGCGATGCGAGTGAGGAGGGTGCGGGCCACGCCTAGTCTAAATTCAATTCCTCGAAAGTGCTCGCGGCGGCCAACGTTGTTCTTCAAGTGACGCGGGGTGTGAACACGTTCACAGAGGCCATTGAAGCAGTAATCAATGCTCTGCCCGATATACTATAAATTTTCGGGTATTAAAACCCAAAATTAACAAAACAAAAAATTTGGAGGTATTCTGTCGTTGGTACGTGGGCGTACCGGCACAACCCGCAAATACATGAATCCCACATAGTTGGGAAGCCGCGAGTGGGCGGCGCTAGTGCATCATATCAGGACACAATCAATCAGGAAGAAGGTGCTAAAAGTTATTAAAAAACTTGGTAAACTGCAAACCCAGAGTTCATCGTTCGAACCAGCGTGTACACCCAGCCAGTACTGATGAGCCTCACTAGGGCGGAACCATTGGTCCGCTGGTGCTATGTCACGCTGATTCGAAATTCAAACTTTTATATTTTTGCCTATTTAATTAGGTTATAAAAGCTTTTGGCGAGAAGCCTTAGAATTGTTCATATTTACAGTTTCGTGGCTTTTCACTTGTGCCGAATTAATTTTTTTAAATTCGTGCCATTTTAGGAGGAATCTTGTTCTTCTTTATTTTATTTATGTTAAAATACCTCCTAATATAAACAACATATGGCGCTGCCATTATTTGCCATCGACACCAAACAGGTTAACGTGTTTAAAAAGAAGTTTTGCATTTTAAACTAGCGTGAGATTAGAGTTTCAGTTTCACGTCAAGCAGCGATAGCTGCGGGTTGTGCCAAGTGCCAAGTTAAGTCATCCAAGTACTCACGTTAGGCCCCTACTACTTGTAGTGGTGGGTCGCGTGGCATACTTGAATAACCAAACAGTGAAAAAGTAAAAGTAAAGAAGTGCGATCCAGTCATCCGCCCCATCATCGGAAAAGCGCAACAGCGCCCAAAACACTTAGTTGGCCACAGCCAACCTGGGGGGTAGGCAGGTTGAGGCTCCTGGGTTAGCTGTGGTATCAAGTTAATTACTTTTCACGAGAGTAGGCAGATTGAGGCCTCGAGAATAGTAATGTCTTCCCGTGAGCCCTTCCTGCCCCGTGCCGACATTCCAACGTCAACTGCTGGCCCAACAACCATCAATATGGACCTGAACGTAATTCGAGACACCATCCTAGCATTCGATACTTCAACACCGAGGGAACTAATTCAAGCCATCTCAACCATTCTCGAGCAAAAAATAGCACATAATCCCTGAATCATCAACATGAAGTCCTGCAGAAGCCCTGCATCCAAATAGATAGCAACCTTCAACCAACCTTCTATGTCATACGCATAAACAAATTAAAACGTAACTCCTAAACCACCGTAATCAATAAAAGAATTAAAAGAACCAACATACACGAGGCATTAAGCCACTATGGTTGCCGATAACGATGCCGAAATGGCAGAAACGCCACAAATAACTAACCAGGGCCCTCTGACACAACCAGAGAGTGCAATGTAGAACCCCAATCACAAACAAACAAGCCCCTCCTTACTAATGAAGACGAAAACGCAACCAGAGCGCAGCGCAAACTAGCGACCGCAACCCAGGACAGTGAAGCTACCAGCAACGAAAAAATTCCGCCAATCGTACTCAGAGATAAATAAAATGGAGTAAACTAAGCAACCACTTCAAAAATAATAAAATCAAAACCCTAAAGGTACAAACAACTTTCGAAGGAATAAGAATATTTCCCGTAACCGCAACTAACTTTCGACACATCATTAACCACATGAACCACGGATACACTGGATATCATACCTATCAACTTCCATCCGAAAAACAACTCCACGTAATACTAAGAGGTGTACCCGAATGCACCGAGCCAACAGAAATATGTAGCGAGCTCGAAAAACTGGGCTTCCACCCATGTGACATAATCAGGTTCACAAAATACAGAACTAGAGCCCCTATGCCGCTAGTACTACTTACAGTACCGAAAACAGCAAAATCAATATATGAATTACGAAGCATTGTTGGAATATCCATCAAAATAGAGACTCAACGCCAAAAAGTCAATATAAGCCAGTGTCACAGGTGACAAAGATTCGGGCATTCACATAGCAGATGTACCGCAAACCCGAAATGCGCCGACAACCACCTAAGCGCAGACTGCAAAAAAGACACAAACACACCGACCAAATTTGCAACTGCGAAAACAGCCACGCAGTCTCAGACAGAGGGTGCAACAAATGGCCCAAACTGAAAAGTAAAACCCCACCCAAAACCCAACGTGTATGCTCTAGAACAACCTACGCCGACAGAACAAAACCAAAGAACCCGCCCCTTCCACGCAAAACCTATCGCTGAGCGACCTATTCTCCAACTTCCAAAGCATGTTTGGCAGCTGTAACAACAAAAAATCAGAAATGACAAACAGCAGAAGAAATCTTACAATCTGCTTCTGGTACGCTGCAGGGCTCCTAACACCCTAACCTATAATCAAAAGATTAGCCAAAGAAGATATCTTGCCTACAGCTAAGAGGCCTCGCCTATCCTAGATAGACAGGCCACAATAAATCTCCCATGCAAGTCACCCAATCAAAAGGTAAACCCACAAACTCCATATCAAATGTAAAAAGAAAAGGTGACATCACCCACCTAAAAACAACAAGAGTTAACGATGACGCTGACGATGAACCAGCGTATACAGTCACATAGGGCGAAACCATTGGTCTGCTGATGCTGTGTCACGCTGATTTGAAATGCAAACTTATATTTTTACCTATTTAATTAGGTTATAAAATTCTTTTGGTGAAAATATTTAGAACTGTTTATATTTACAGTTTGATGGCTTTTAAATTGTGCTGAATTAATTTTTAATTAATTTTTAAATTCGTGCCATTTTAGGAGGAATCTTCTTCTTCTTCTTTATTTTATCTATATAAAAATATAAAAGTTTGTATTTCCAAACAGCGTGATACAGCTCCAGCAGACCAATGGTTTCACCCTATTGGGGCGTTAAAAATCTTTGGGTGAGAAGCCTTAGAATTGTTCATATTACAGTTTCATGGCTTTTCACTTGTGCGGAATTGATTTTTAAAATTCGTGCCATTTTTAGGAGGAATATCTTCTTTATTTTATTTATATTAAAATACCTCCTAATATAAACAATAGATAGCTCTGCCATTATTTATCATTAAAACCAAATTATTTTAAGAACGTCGATTGTACCAGTATTTTTTCTTGGAAGCATTTTCAAAAAGTTTTGAGGATAAAATGCTAACTAACCGAAAAAGAAAAAATTCAGATTTGGATGATGGTCGGATATGGTGACCGTAAAAGGACGCAGGAGGAGGTATGCAATTTATTTAATCAACTTTATACAAATCGACCTGGATTAACTCAGTCTTGCGTAAGCAAGGTGGTGAAAAAGTTTAACCGAACTGGCAGTGTTAAAGACCGACCAAAATCTGGACGACCAAAGATAGCAACTGGCGGTGATAAAACCCTAGATATTTTAATGGATGTGCAGGAAAATCCCTAGCAATCGTCTAGACAGTTAGCATCAAACCGCGATATCTGTCATGAGTCAGTGAAAAATTTATTTAAAAGTAAGAAAATTCGTCTTTAAAGTTCGTTTAGTACAGGAACGTCTTATGGAGACATGTAATGTTAACCCTGATTTATGAAAAGTTCTATCCTGCAAGTCGAAAATCAGGGTATACCTAATGAGGTCAGCGCATCTATCTGTGCTAAACACAAGCGATCGTTTTACAATAATCGAACCTGATATAAAATAATAAATAATAAAGAAGTGGTATGCAAACTATGAATATACTCAAATTGTTTCTGTATAAAATTTCATTCGTTGAATGAAAATTTTGTCAACAATATCAGTAAAGTATACTAAATTTTGTATTCCAGGTTTAAAAGTAAATATTAAATTATGCTAATATGTCCAGACGTAAAGATATAAAAAGCAATTGTTTAAAGAAATTATCTAGAAATAAAAATATGTCAGTTATACGTCTGGGTGTTGTTAAAAGTATCTAATCCGGTAACTAAATAATCATGTCCAAGCGTAACAATTTTAATTCTTAGCTCTTGACTGATAACAGCGCACTGCACTTTAATTATTTATTGCGCAAATGCTACCTTAAACACAACCACAGAGAATTATTGTTTTAATTCTGAATGATATACGAGAATCACAGTGTGTTTCTGAATGTGGCAACACTGCAAATAATTATTTACAAATTTGAGGTTAGTTTAATGTATCAATTGTTTGCGAATAAGTTGCATCTTATTTGAGGTCAATATCTCGTTTCAGTAAATTGTGAGAATTTTTTGAAAAATTAAAGTTCGGCTTAAAATGGAAGTGATGCGAGTACATTTTCTTGCCATAATTTTGTATGATTTTCGTTCGGGTTTAACTTTTAATGAATCATTCTCTCGTTTGCAAAATGCATTTCCTGGAGAAGCTCCAAGTCGGACGACCGCGTTTAATTTGTATAAAGATTTCCAACGTGAAGGTCGACCGGTTACCGTAACGACTTCATGTGCATCGCATAATTGAAGAAGATCTCCGGGTCACCTATAATGAAATCCATGCATCCCGTGGCTTTGGAATGACTGCAATTCAAACAACTCTTCACACACATTTAAGTGTGAAAAAGGTTGTTGTCGCTGGATACCACATCGTTTAACAGAGGAGCAAAAAAAAGCGAGGGTCGACTGGTACCTAGAAAACCTAGAACGCTATCATGAAGGTACGTCTAAGGCAGGCGACGAAACCTGGATCTACTGCTATGATTCATTAACTAAGCAAAAATCTTCCCAATGGATGTTTCAAAATGAAATGCAGTCCACAAAAGTGAAACAATCACGAAGTTGTGCTAAACAAATGATTGCTTCTCTCTTCAGTCACACTGGTTAGATTTGCTCTGTTACTCTTGAAAATAAGAAAACAGTTACTGCAGATTGGTATACTATCATTTGCTTGCCGATTATGCTCTCAAAAGTGCAGAAAAAACAAATTGTTCTGCATCATGACATACTCCGGCACATGCTGCAAAGTTGACAACGCAGTTGCTTCGATCTGCTGGAATCAAGTTAATGTCACATCCACTGAACTTGGCTAGAAACCTCTTGACAGACAATGCGGAATGAGCCGGCGCATTGTCTTGGTGGAGAATCCATGACTTGTCCTTCCACAATTCCCGTCATTTTTTCCTTATTCTTTCACGGAGTTGAGCAAGAACATGAAGGTAGTGATGTTGATTAATAGTTTGACCTTTCGGAACCCAGTGAAGGTACACAACCCTATGAATACCGAAAAAATAATCATCATTGCTTTAAATCTTAATTTGCTCATTCGAGATTTTTTGGCTCTCGGTGAAGAGAGGCTCTTCAGTGCATGGATTGGCGCTTCGTTTCAGGACCATAAGTAAAAAACCACGATTCGTCACATGTTATTTTCCTTTCCAATAAGTTTGGGTCATTTTCAATGGCATTCAAAGTGTCAGTACAGACATTTTTGCGATGTTCTTGTTGTTCACACGTGAGAATTTTGACACACACTTTTTTCATGTTAAAATTGTTATGTAAAATGTGCCGTGCGCATTCTTGATCAATTCGTATAATTTTAGCAATCGCACGAATACTTAACCGACGGTCAGATCGAATCAGATTACCGATTTTCTCGATATTGTCATTCGTTTTTGACGTGGGAGGGCGACCCGGGCGTGAATCATCTGAACGTCTTCTCGGCCATCTTGAAAACGCTTAAACTACTCAAAAACACGTGCTCGCGATAAACATTCATTGCCATACACTTCTTTCAATAAACTATATGTTTCGTAGCAGTTTTTCCAAGTTTCATGTGAAATTTCACAATTCGTTGCTCTACTGTTACACTTAACATTTTTCTGGCGAAGCAAAAAAATGCGAATGAAGGCTACGGCTATACTGATTTGTTCACATAAGCCAAAGGCACTGCATTCGAAAGAGAAGGCTTCACGATAACAGCTGTGACTTGCTGGCGTTTGGCGCATGTGCACTTCTTCTGTAGCAGAGTCAGTCTCGTTATTTAGTAGCCATACCGCGTATGCATGGTACAAGAGTGGATATTTAGATCAACGACCAGTTTCTTTTATTAATTCAGTAGAATATACTTTTTTTAAAACAGAAACTGATTTGTGGAGCAAATTCTATTATTCGCTGTGCGTGGTGTAAAAAGTTCTTCGGCATAAACATTATTTTGCACGTTTATAATATATTGAAGTTAAATATCAAAATAATAAAGATTTATTTAAACAAAAAAAATTATTTATGATTTATTATACATGAAAAATGCAGTTTGCACGGAAAGCTTTTAAATTATAATTTTTAACGTAGTTTACGAATATGAAATCAAATTTCAATTAGACAAAATATTTTGTTATTTTTGCAAGTTTTATCCCTAATTTTACGTCAGTTGTGCCCCAGCGGGTACGCCACTGAATCAGACTAGACATCAACGGAAAGACCTTTGTAAATAAAGGGTAGTACCAATTGAAAATGTTTTTCTATCTATTACAGTTTTCGAATTATTAAAAAAACAAATTTTCACCCTAACTTTGAGGTTAGTTGTTATCACCCTTTAAATGACCTCGGTTGCTGAAAAAAAATAGGTGTCAATTATTTTTGTTTATTCTATATGTATACAAAATTTCATTGAAATCGGGAATTACAACTTGGAGATGTTCCCTTGTAAGGGTAAATTGTGCATATACTTCGGTTTATTAGAGTCTTTCGTAGTACCACTCCAATCGTGTAGCCCGATGGTGCGGAGCTAAATGTAAACAAAGAAATGGACGGTATAACCGGGTCTAAATGAATAAATTCGCACAATAACCGACTGCATTAAAATTTTTTGGTTAGTATGACCTCTCCATACGTATCCAATTAACCTTGTTGAAAATATCTTCCGGAGAGTTACGCGTCAAAAACCATGGTCTTCGCGTTGTGTGGTCCTTCAAGGGATCTCAGGACGTGGTTTGCTCCTGGTTCTGGTTTCTTCATCTATCTATGCCTACATCTATTGCAGATAAACTTCTATTATGTTGGGCAAAATCTCAACCTGATAAACTCTCTTTTCTAAATCTGATTCACCCTAACTGGGACATTTTTCGATGAATAATACTCAAAACTTTCTTATACAAGGGAGCCTAATAATAAAGGAACATTAATTTATCATTGAAAATTGCTTTATTGTGTTTCAAAATATTCTCCCTTATGTATACTTTCGAACCAATTGTCAAAACATTTTTGCCAATCTATTTGAGACATCTCTAAAACATTGTTTTTGACCGCATCGGCGGCTTCTTCTTCCGACGAAAACCGTTGTCTACGCAACTTATTTGTGATGTTCGGGAACAAAAAGGAGTCATTGGGTGCCAAATCAGGACTGTACGACCGATGACCATTAATTTGATTTTTTGAGTGTTGTTAGACGAGATGTGTGAGAGCTCAAATTGTCGTGATACAGAATGATCCTAGGAGGCTTATTTGTTTTCCTTATTTCCTTGAAGACTTCTGGCAAACAAATGGTGGTATACCATTTAGATCGTCTTAGGTTCCTGTAAAGGCACTCTTGCCACATGACCAGTTTTTCCGAAAAAACAGGCAACAATTTGTTTCGAAGTGCTTTGAGCGCGAACAACTTTTGTTGCGTTTGGTTCATCTTGAAACGCCCATGCAGTCGATTGATATTTACTTTCCGGCTCATACGCATATATTCATGATTTGTCACCTGTTACAATATTATATACGTTTCTTTAACTACCGCCATTGTATTTTGTAAGCATTATGTGGAATCCAACGAGAACAAACCTTTTTCACGACTAACTGTTCATGCAATATTTTATATATGCCCGTCAAACTAATGTATAAGGTTGCCTCAACTTCACAGTGCCACATGATGATCTTGTATTATCAGTTTTTGCTCAGCATGTCACGGACGCGTTAGGCGTTATGTCTACCAACGGCACTGGGGCCCGTTAGCTCTTTGGAGGAGGTTGGGTTCGCGATAAAGTATACCAGTACCGTCCAGTGCGCTAAAAGGAAGTCGAAATATAGGAAAAGAGCGGGGCGCCACTATTCCAGATAGCCGCTCAAGGTATGGAACTATTCTCGGAATAGATAGAAGCAGTTCCCTGGCATCTTGTGAATTTGTCCCGGGGTTGCCTTCTTTTTAAGACCCCAAATGTTAATATTACTTTGGTCGTGATCTAAAGGGGGACCATAATTAGTACATATCCTTTGAAATGTAAGGTATTATTAATTAACTTATTCTACTGCCAAAAATAAAAGACTAGTTAAATGACAAGACTATTGATAAAGAAAATGGCTTATTTAACATACACACAAACAGGTTACAAAAAGGTTACAGAATAACTTCCTCGTCCCTTGAATTTGGCCCTATTCAAGCGATACGGGGAAGACTGCTCAAAACTACTGAACACTAAAACTAGGGTTAATATATCTATTTAGACACAGTCAACGCAAGTATGCGTCCACGATATAATTCAAAAGGGATGTAATACTGATCTCCCTTCGCACGGGAAGGTTCAAGCTAGTCTCAAAAAAGGGCTGGCGCCAGGACTTGCGGCTTAAATTGACTTCTCGCCGATCGGCGATGACATTTCGCTTGCGCCTTTCTCAGGCCGACAATTAAGAAGCAAGAGAACAATATAAAAGGTGTACCTTAGTTTGATTCGTCAAATTATCAAAATTGTACGTCGTGATTGATTTATGAGTTCCTGCGTCTGCAGAACAACATCACACGTTCAAATAAAACAGCTACGGGGTGAAACGAGCAAGTCTATCCTCAGAGACACCAAAATACTACACTATTCGGAGTTCCTAAATACACACCGAACGCTTCGAACAAAGAGCCAACACACGACCGATATTTTTACACCAACTACGCGACGAATCCGTACCAATTTTTAAATGTCACCGAACTCTATCAGACGTGAAAATTATATTTCTCTGTCACATTTACTGTAATTATTAGATTCATAATCGATACAGACGTAGAAAGAAGCGCGTCTGTCTTTTATCCGACAGAAAGTTCTATCCTTATTTTCACTTTCTCTTACCCTATATGAAATATAGGTAAAAGAGAAAGTATTGTTTTTGACCAAAATCTTCGATATCGAAATTTTAGTGGATATACACGTTTTCGGGCCCCTTGAGTACGAAAATCATGTTTTTGAAGATTGGTCTATGTGTCTGTGTTTATTTTAGGACAGCTCCAACCCCCCTCATCTCCGGGTTAGGGGCCTACGAGGAAGACGCCGGCAGCCGTCCAGGGCGGCCCGAGTCGATTCTAAACCTCCGTGAGTAGGATGAGCCACAGAAAAGTGCGACCTCGTTCACTTGAAAAAGTGGGCGGAGTCATACGATAACTGTGGCTACAAATACTTAAACATCAGGTCTTGAATCGTTCAGGATGTAGGTGTAAAGAGGTT
>JAHWXV010651275.1:0-10382 GCA_024586415.1 Phrixothrix hirtus
AAAAACATGTTTTTCGGACTCAGGGGACCTGAAAACGTGTATTTCCGCTAAAAACTGGACATCGAAAATTTGGACCGAAAACATGACTTTTTCTATACTACATTTCATATACGTAAGAGAAAGTAAAAACGTGTTAATATCAAAGTCCCTAACTGTAATTTATATGTTTATGATCGCATTTTAAATTTTTCAGCTGCATCTTCAGAACGAAAGGTTAATAAAATAGAATACTAATTTAGATTAATCATAAATTATTTTTTATGTGCGCTGCGCATACAAATGGCACAAATAAATAGAAAGCGGAATAACCTCACTATAATATTGAACAGCTCACAATTTCAGAAAATCTGGATAAACTTCCTAAAATAAGTAAACGAACTTCAGTGTTGTTCTGTCTACGCGGCATTAAACAGAAATGATGAATCCACCCGCTAATGTTCAACTTGGACTTCTTGGAATATACATACATACGTATAATTTTCGACATTACGTGCAAAAGCTTATCGAGAAAATACGGATTTCGTTCATTTTTTTTTTCGCTACAACCAAATACTGTTCGTTATAGAGAGATTATTTTAGAGGAATTGTAATAGGTAGTTCAAGGAACATTGAAAATGCCTCCTTATAAACGAAAACTCGTTACTACCGTGTTCGCTAAGTGAGACTTGATTGTAATAATAAATCCCATTTTTTTTTGTTACTGTGTAACGGAACATAACTGTTCGTTTCTCAATTTAATTTTATTCAACAGAAAACTATTTATTTCCATCTCTGGCGTGCATCCCCTAGGAATTCTAGGATCAGCTAATTCTGGCAAAACACACGGCACCCAAAACTCAATTAATTGTGGTAACATTTTGTTTTCCCAAAATTGTTGATCTTTTTCAATTTTTAGAATTTGTAAATCTTTATCTGTAATTAAACTAAATAGCAATATTTTTTTTATCATACATTCAAGTGTCCCTGAATTTGGTAAAAATAAGATATAAATCATTGTTGGAACCTAGTTTTACACATAAATTAGTTTTATTTTGTAATGCTTCCTTTATAGTTTTATCTTTGATAGGGTACAGACACTTCACTTCAACAAGTTCACGGTTTTTCGTAATTCCATCCTGAAAGGCCCCTAAAAATCGATAATCGTTACACACGTAGAAACCTAACTCTTTAACTTCTATGCCGGCTATATTTTTATTAAATTTAGTGATAGCATTATTTTCCTTATCGAGTCCATATTGCACGGCATTGCTCTTTAACTTAATATTTCTGTATAATAATTGTTTTGTTAAGTTGTAGCAGGGTGTACTCGTTCTTCGCCTACAAATTCTTTCAAAGTTGGACGCTGTAATCCTATTCCTTCTAACCTGATGCCACTGAATATTTTGCTTTTGTCCAATTGTACTATCAGCTATCTGATCGATATCGATGCTTTCTAATTCAGCCAATACGTATTTTCATCTTGTTAGCGTCCTCATCGGGTTGAGCTGCATTTTCTCCATAATTCATGTCTTCTTATTGAATGCTGCATTTATTAACAGTAGGTTTACGTTTATATTTTTTCAATTTAATTTTCTCTCACATAATCTATTCAAATACTGTTTGCATCTATATGTTAGCAGATAGTGGAAGGATGGACCTATATTGTAGGCCACTCCCGCTCCAAAACATCTGTTATTATAAATTCCCTTTTGCACCAAGTTGATTCGTTTTCCACCGGTAAATTCGGTTATCATGGACATATATCTTTCAGCACATATTTCTTATGCTTGAACTAGTCGGTACACAACTGGTACATACACAGCAGTAACCTCTTGCCCCAACAAAAGAAAATCCGTCTTTTGAAATGTATTTCTTGGCATATATTTACTCGATACCCTTGTCATTAATGCGTAACTAGAAATTCTCGTGATACTCTACTGTTTATTTTTGTTACGTTGTTAAGGACAGGTTAATACTTAAATAGCATATATTTAAAATGCTTACAATTTGGTTATAGTTTGACATTAAAAAATTCTCTTTTTGCTATAGAGCAATTGGAGTTAAAATTATAAAGATCCATTAAAGAGATTGTTTTTTAATGTTCGGATTTTATTTACTTTTATTAAAACCTAATTAACTTAGGAACTTCAAATTTGGCATACTTATTTAGTGTAATCATTGTAAGGAGGTGTGCTAAATATTATTCGTATTAAGTGTTTAGAATTAAAGTTTTATTTAAAATAATGACATTTAAATGCTAAAATTTAATAATAAATGCAATAAATGAGAAAGGATATTTAACCTATTCATAAAAATGAGCTTAACTCATGCGCTACAAGATTTTAAATCATTTGATGAGAATGTAATGTTCTAAAAATGTTCAGAATTTGATAAAAGTTAATAAATAATCATGATTTTCATGATATTTTTTAATGGTGTCTAAATTTGTAGACCCTAAGTTTGTCAGAACGATCCGCAGGCAGCTTTAGTTGTACCTCTTGCAATGGTGCAGTAATCTTTTATGAGGCACCCATGGGCAATTATTTCGCTTGAAATTATGTTTGTTTCCTATAACTACAAACATGCTTTTATAACAATTTCGTTGTTAGAATGTTGACAATAAAAGTGTTACTCCGCGCTTCTTTCCCTGGCGCTATCTTTTTTTGATTTTGATTTACAAAAAATATAGGGCTGTAAAGTTGACCTTATGTTTAACTTCATAAGCTAATTATTAAAAAACGGAGAATATAAAAAAGTACTAAAAAAAAAGATTGAACGTTTATCTTTACGATAACAAAAATCACTTTGGAAAAATATACAATTTAACAAAAAATTTAAGACTACTACGAACCCTTTAAAAGCTACGTGCTTTTCTGTAGGTTATAAATTTGAAAAATAACACTAGACGAGTATAAAGTAGCAGTTATCGTAAATCAAAGCATTTTTCGCATTATAAAAAGGTCCCTTTCCAGCGAATTACATATTTGTGGAATCGATCGCAAAATGTAATAGACAATTAATTTCATATTTTAACATAATTTGAATTTATTTAGCTTGGTACAAAGGTATACAATTACTAAGACTTGAATAATGCAATTTTATATCGAAATTTTATTTTTACTTTCTCTTAACCTACATGAAGTGTGGTATGATGAAAACTTAGCAAACGCGTGTAAACTGAGTCATCATATGAGGCGTTCAGAATTGAAGTGGATCAAGTCCAATTATTAAAAAAAATTGGTTTATGAACCGTTCGGTGCAGCAATGATTCAAGTACTTATTTGGCAAACGTTTTCTGTAAAATTAATAATACAGTTTATTCTCTCCTTAACGAGAAGCTAAGGGACCAATCACATTATCTCGTTATAAGCAAATTTCGCTATTACCGAACCAACAAAAAAAATTCCTTACTAACATATTTATTAGGTAACTCTTTCGGTAGCTTCAACGTAAGTTTAAAACACCTAAATAACTTATGTCTATCCAGTCAGTGGCGGCTTTTCAGATGAAGCAGGTGGAGTGCCTCTTCAGTTAATTTGTTTATATGAGTAGTTATTTAGTATATAATTATAATAATCATTTATTGAGTTCAAAAACATATTAAAATACTAAAAAGTTAAAGAATTTTAATTCATAAAGCGCTTAAAATTACATCCATAAAAATCGCAAACTATCGTACAAATGAAGAGCTAGGAGCTAGTATGCAAAACGTTTGCAGTTGTAGTCTTGGTTGTCATGGTAACCATGATGTCAGTCGCCTTAGTATACACATTACTCCCACTAACAGTGAAGAGTTTGCTTTATAAATTATTTATATTTGCTCGTACGATTTGTAGTAGTTACTTTTCCGGTAACATTTACAATAATTAGCTACACGTGCTTAATGGGAAGTTTGAGAATAACCAATTGCGACCTTTGAAATACCCCAAACTAAGTAATGATTTAAGTCCGAATTTGCATTTTGAGTTGAAAGTATAATATCTCTCTTACACATATTGGAATGATATTTAATGTAGGAAATCAAGCCTACTCTTTTTTCACTTACAAAAACTGCTCTTTCTAATTTCCCAACTTGATTAATAAAATGTGTTATATCTACGATACGACTGCGTAATAATGAAGGCGTAGAACTCGAAGTAATTTCCTTTTATACGTTCAACTCAGGTAAGCTTTCTTCGGTAAGCTGTAATAAATTTAAAAAGTGTACAATTTTATTGTAAATTATACGCCATGTTTCTAAAATAAACACAACACTTACCTTTCAAAATAGATAATGTGAGCATCTTCCTGAACATATTCTCTTGAATTTTCTATCATCTGCAAAATTTTTCTTCTTTTCCAATATTATCGGCGAGCATTGGATGCAGTATTTCTTCCTCTTCTTATACCGCAACTTCGTGACATTTCGATAATGTAGAAACACAAAAAATTAAACTTCAATTATATTCACTCCCTTAAAAAAGGTAGCTCTAAACGACTTCCTTTACAAGTATGTAGGTAAGCGTTGGAGGGATTTTGTTTGCAATCGGTGTACTATACTTTGAGTATTGTTCAATGACGTTACTTCATTGTTCGTTGACTAATAATATTCAAATCCGAATTTTGCTTGGAAGTTTATTTAAAATTTATTAACTATTAACTCCTATTTTACTAATCATTACTAACTCGTTATAATATACTTTTACTTTTTAAAGTACTGATTAGTCATCATACCTTGCAATTATTTCTACATTTTAATATTTAACTACTATTTTTTAAATAAAAGTCAAATTAAAAATAACGTATACAGATAAAAAAACTTAATAATTTTTGCTCCAATTAATCCATAGAATAAAAGAAAATGCTTAAAAATACAAATATAACCAAATATCAGGCATTTCAAATATTTTCCATTCTATATATTAACCTATGTAATATA
Organism: Phrixothrix hirtus; assembly: GCA_024586415.1. Classification (NCBI taxonomy): domain Eukaryota; kingdom Metazoa; phylum Arthropoda; class Insecta; order Coleoptera; family Phengodidae; genus Phrixothrix; species Phrixothrix hirtus. Next base: position 4,898 of record JAHWXV010651275.1, read on the forward strand.
CAATTTTTAAATAACTAGAATATTTCGAAAAATTCTATGTAAAGAATTTTCCATTTTAACTATATAAGTGGTTATTGTCTAACTAACTGAATGATGTTTTATTGAAGAAAGAATACAAATACCTCTAGCTTTACAAAAAGAATATTGACCTACAAATACAGATATATAATTTAGATAAGTGTTCTACGAGTTATTGAAATTATTAATAAGAAGTGTTTGTTTACATGAGTATTCTGATTTATAATGTGCGAGATAAGTAACGAGAAACCCTTCTGAGATTTACCAGTTTTTAATAAAAGAAATGCTTATAAAAGTCTTGACAGTAATCTTCTGTTATTAATAACTGTTACGTGGGTAGCCTATCTAGCATTTTACTTTTTGCCAAAACACTTGAGAGCCATCTCGCAATTAATCACCTGAAATTTTATCTATTAACCTGCCCTTAACGGTATGCGAACAACCAAATATACAAATGTTAATTGGGTAGCCTAAGTTTGAAGTTTCAAATGTTTGCCGGGTTCACCTACCCTACCTTCAGTAATCTTTAATGGCTTTTGTTTCAAGTTGATCAAATTTATTTTACAATAATAGCTCTATTCTTTGTTATCTTGTGAAAATTTTAAAAATATTAATAGGTGAGAAAATGTTAAAGTTGGTTTAATGTTTTATGATATTTCATTTGAGTTCTCAAATAATTTTGTTCATTCGCATGATATACCTATACTTCGGTAATAGCTTCGATTTAATAAAGTTAAGCTATCAAATACTATTTATGTAAGTTAATAAATTTTTATTTTAATTAGACTAACAGTTTGATGAAGTTAACATTAATAATTATCTTATCAATCAATTTAGATCACAACTTAACCTAACGTTGCTCAAATCTGACTATTTTAATCAGCATGGCTCATTAGAGCATGATTTTTAAAGAGTTCAATTATGTATTTAAATCTATTTCGATTTCTAGGATATTTGTCAAATTATCTGAACAACAAAGTGACACTAAAATTATTCTAGGGCTATTAATATAAGACTTTTAAAATATGTGGATTATTTGAATACTTAACGATTGAATTCACGTAAAAGATCACCACCTTTTTAAAGTATTACTTCTTGTATTCGCAAAATTTTTCGTTAAAAACACCATATAAAATTGTGGTAATAACGTTTCCCTCCTTCTAAATATTTGTTAAATACTAAAATAATGCTGAAACCAATATTTCAGGTGCAGATGGTTGGCAAAATAGAGTAGGCGCCCATAAAATGTTTTAAAACGACTACTTTATCACTAGCGACCATTATTTAATAGAAATTGCTCTTTTTATTAAAAAGGTTAAGTAGACGACTTCCCGTTGAGAATCGTATAGGAAGCTTGTCAGGTCTAATAAGTTCACACTATTTCTATATTCTAATATTTATAACAAAATTCTGCCGTTAGACTTTGTGGAAAATGTTTAATTAATCTTTATTTAACTATAACTTTAAAATATTAATATTGGTAATTGAATTGCTGGCAAATATGGAATTAGATAGTCGTTCCCTAATTTAAATACTAAAAACACTTCTAATTTTGACACAACATAAAGCAAGTATGTTTATGTCAGCTTTTAGCATCGAATTTTAAATTAGAACAGATTAGTCCATACTAAATATCAAATGTAAAGAACTGATATTTAATTAAAAATTAATTAATTTAAAGCTACATTTGAAAAACCAGTCTGGATTATGTTTAAAATGTGAAAATCATATAAACAGCTGCATTATAATATTCTGACAGTGTTATAATTTTTACACATAGGAAGAAAAAGTGAGACAGTAACTGTGTAGCAAAAACATGTAGTGATGATTCTGCTAGACAAAGAGTTGTTAAGCTAACAAATATAGCCTACGTAAAATCCTTACACGTCCTTCTATGGTGCCGCCTTGTATATTTCATTATAATACAACTTTTATTAACACTTTTGTAAGATCTGAATAATTCAAGCCTTGAAGACATCGAACTTAGATAGCCGTAGGATTGTTTGACAACTTCAATAATACATTTAAAGAAAATACCGCCTTTTATCAGCATATGTGAATAAAATTAAAATTGTTGATGTGTTATTAATTAACACTCATGTACTATAAGCTTTTACAGAGCTTTAGGTTACCAAGTTTGTGTCCAACAAAATCCAATTACACCTACTGAAACTTTGGTGCAAATTAAATTTTATTACATAATTTTCAATCAAGAGATTGATACATTTTAATAATAAAAAGTGATATCTTGGAAATAAGATTCACGGCACGATTTCCTTAAATGATATATTATATAAGTTAATTTTATGCGCACATATACATAATAAATTGTTTCTTATCGAATAATATAATTTACATCCAAATCAATTATACGCAGAAACCCATAGTTTCGAGTTGCAAAAATCAACGATGTTATCAATTATCAATTTTTCATGTTAAAATGTCCTAAACATGTTACCCAAGGAAATAAAATACATTATATATCAGCTATGATAAAAACCAGCTAAGTATATTTTTTACTCGGTTATCAAGGTTCTGTAAAATTAATTTCATGTACCTGTCTTATAAACAAACATTCAAATTTTTGTTTTAATGCGTGTAACTTTTTATTACAGTGCTGTTCTTAATATAACAAAACACTTTTGCTTATAACTCGGAAGAATATATTGTATTGAATTACTAGAATAAATTAATATCTATAGAAAAACCATCAAGCTAGATAATGTAGATTGCTAGGATTTGTCTTTACAGTTAAAGGAAGCCACCCGCACGTTTCGACTTGGTTGAGGCGCATTTTTATACGATCCTGCCACAGCTTATAAGCATGTATTACATTATTTCACTTCACATTAGATTAGGAAAATAGAGCGCGCTAGCATTCACAGCGAGTAGACGTGTTTGGTAGTTGCTCCCGAAAATCTTGTGCAATACCTTAGGCCCCTTTTACGTATGTAAAGGTGGGTCGGGTGTGGTACAAAACACATTATAGTTTACTACTTTGAATTATCAGAAGGCGAGTCAACCACGATGGCCGATTCCTGATACAGCCCAGCCGAATTGGAACGACGATGGTCACACCCATACCAAAAAAGGTGCCACCAAAGTCGAGCACAGCGAACGAGGGTGCTCAAGAGAAACTTTCAGTTCCCGCAACTGCAGCACACAACGCTGTGGAAACGCAAGCGTCACGAGCTCAAGGTGACACCAGCTTGAACAACAAAACCGTGAACTCCGAAAGAAGATAAAATAAATGGAAGACCAACTTCGCTATTCAGAGTCCGTTTCCACGCCCGCGGCAACTACTGCGACTGCCAAAGAAGACTTGCGAGCCCTACTAGCCACCATGGATTCATTACTCCTCGGAAGAGGAGGAAATCAACTCAAGACCAGAAAACGCTGAAGATTTCACACTGGTGAAAAACAAAAGGAAATGAAAAAATAGAAGCGCAGAAAAATTCGAGGCTGGGCTATCCCAAAACTACCAGTAATCAACCGATTTGAAGCTCTCTCCAACCTGGAAGAAGAACTACAAACACAATCTCCGGCAGCAGCTGCTAGTACTGTAAAGGGGCCGAAGAAGCAGAAAATATCCCCGATCATACTACGCAGCAAAGAAGCGTGGGTGACAGTAGCTAAAGAAATAACTTCAAACAACGATAGCTCAGTGGTAGAGTATTGGCGCGTAAAGCCGAAGGTCCTGGGATCGAACCCCAGTCGAGGAATAAATTTTTCTAAATATTTTTAAATAGCTATAAATATACATAAATCTTTATACTTCTATTCCTTTAAGGACTAATTATTTTTCGTTTATATATATATATATATATATAGAAAGAGAGAGAGAGAGAGATACATAGAGTTAATCTATGATTAATTTGATTTCAAGGCATACATATACTTTATTTTAAATCCACTGAGACCATTATTAAGTGCAGCATATCTGCATACCTTTTCAAACAAACTAGTAACAGTATACCTGGATGGGCTCTGAGCTCTATGAAACAGGTCATTATAGAGGAAAATACTGCTACATTCAATTTCTGCCACTTATGGGTTTAATATATGGGAAAAAATAGCGCACAATCCCATTTTCCATACAACATTGTATAGCCTATATGATTTTCTGACAATATATTCGTTAAGTAGTAAAAGAAACTTGCTTTAACTTGAGCATCTTTCCTAAATTTGTTTCAGAAGCCAAACTAAGGTTATCAACTTCATGTAGCCAGATTTATTCTTAAAACATAGTGTTTCAAAAAAAATTATTAAGTCTTTCTTGTTTCCTGAGAAATATTAGAGTTGGCGGAATGTACTTATTCGGCAGTATTGACACACACCGTTTTGGTTTAGCGCTTTGAATATTTGATTTTTCATTGTTATACATTCTCACTAGGCCAATCTTATTCTCCAGCGTTACTTTTTCCTAACTGAAAAAACTTACCATCTACTTCTGTATTGACGCCTTTCGCTCATTTAGCGGATGTAGCCTCAGGAGTTCTTAATGAAATTTCTGTATCTCTCTTTAAAAATTCACTGACAAGCTATTTCAGATGTTTTTCGAATTTTTGAAAACCTGTACCTAATACCATTTTTTTCTTCGAGGTAATAAGCCATTTCACAAATGTTGTTTTTGTTTAGTCCGAACAGACCAACTTCTATTTCTCACTTGTTTGGATTAGTTTCTAAGAGATTGGATAGAGCCGTTGTAAATCTACAAAAATATTTTAGGTTACCTTTGTCTTTAATTAATTTTATAGATATATTTTCACTGCCTTTATAAAAACATTAAGTTTATTCTTATACACTTATAACACCCACCCGCTTTGCCTGATTTTTGCCTTGTGGTTTTTTGGGTACATTTCTTAACAATATTTTCTTAAAATAAAAGTTTACATTGAATTATTATGGAAATATATTTGTTTGTAATTATTACAATGTGACATGCTTGTGGCAACATGGTTCCTAAGGTTTCGTCTAAAAGAACAACCAAACCTATAAACCAAATTTAATTAATAAATTTGTACGATAGAACAATGAAAGATATCCAATATGCAAAAAATATATTTCATTTATCACGCGAATCTTTTTACTTACCTCATATAATACCGCTACAATCGCGAATGCAATTGTTACATAATTAATACAAACACTAATTTATAGGCTGTGGTATATCCAGACATGTGAGGTTTCCACATAGTCCGGACGCTGTACGTAGATATGGTCGCAGTTCTGAACACAGTTCCTCGAGGCGAATTATGACATAATCCGAACTGTGAAGAGATCGGTTTAGCAATTCCGACTGTGCTGTGTCACAAGACGAAATCGCAATAACGCATGTGGCAGAAACACAAGTGTTTTAGCAACGACCGGCAAAGCTACAGTGGAGCGAGGCGTGCTTCTCCTGTACTGCGAAGCTAAACACTGTCGGGAAAGTAAGTCTAAAATCGGTAAAATATGGGCGCCACTG
>JAHWXV010651317.1:0-37106 GCA_024586415.1 Phrixothrix hirtus
ATATATATATATATATATATATATATTTATATGTATATATATATATATATATAGATAAAATACATAATATTAAAATTTATTGTAGTTATTTACAAAGTACCAGAGGCTAACAGGCGCGTGATCAATTTGATACAACGCGCGCGATTTCTTGAACTTTAAGACTGCTCCCAACGGAAGTTTAAAGAGACAAGCAAAAACAATATATATTTTCCGAATTTTTACATTGCGAATATACACAAACTATTACATTTATGGTTTATCAGTATGTGACGATATACGAGGTGTGTCTAATAAATTCGGTGAATGGTCTAATATATCGGTCTTCAACACTTAAAACAAGGTCACACGCATGCGTAGACATGCTGGAGCTTCCTTTTGTCAGGCATTGCGCGACGCTCTTTGTATCGTAGTTCTGCAGTCATTTCAATAGTGTTTCGAGCAGTGTACATCAAAAAGCCATGGAGCAACGACACTACATTAAATTCTGCTTCAAATTGGGTAAAACAGCGGCGGAAACCCGTTGGTGCAAGTTTACGCGCAGAATTCTATGAGTAGAAAATGTGTGTACCAGTGGTTTCCATGCGTTTGCGCTGGCAAGGTATCGTTGGAGGACGAACAGCGTTCAGGCCGGCCATCCACAAGCAGGATAATTGGAAACATTGAACGTGTGCGAGTGTTACTAGCAAAAGATCTGCGATTGACTTTGCGATTCATATTGGCAGAAGTAGGCATTAGCAAAAGCACAGTGGGAGCCATCATCCATGAATATTTGCGTAAACACAAGATTTCTGCTACACATCCTAACAGATGAGCAAAAATCAAGACTTTTTGAAACCAATGGCGACCCCGAAACGAAACAACGGGCCGCATGCAAAAATCCAAGGTGAAGACCACGTTGATCGCATTTTTCGACAAAGAGAGGATCGTCCATAAGGAATTCGTCCCTGCTGATTAAACGGTGAATGTCGTATTCTACTTGAAGGATCTCAAATGTTTGTTGCAGCGCATCCGGCACGTTAGGCTACAAATTATTCAAACCGGAAAGTGGATATTACTGCACGACAATGCACCAACGCATACGAGCATCATTGTACGCCAATTTTTATCTCAGCGTTGCGTGACGGTTTTAGAACACCCGCTCTACTCCGCAGATCTTGCTCCTGCTGACTTTTTTGTTCCCTCGTCTTAAGGGAACCTCGAAGGGATCACAATTTGCGGACCTCAAGGAAGTACAAGAGTGTGTAACAGTACTTCTGAAAGCGATTCCAAAATAAGAATTTTCCGACAGTCTCCAGAAGCTATGTGAACGTTGACAAAAATGTGTTGTATTTAGTGGCGACTACTTCGATGGTCAATAAAAGTATTTCCAATGTGCTGTTTTTGTGTTTTTATTATACCATTCGTCCAATTTATATTTATTAATCTCACCTCGTTGGTTGCATCTTACAAATTAGAACATGATTACCGAATAGGAGGCCAAATCCTTAAGTTTTGGTTGATACCCATGGACAATTATGTAAAATAGGTATACTCCAAAATTATAGTATCACAGAACGAGCACAAAATATAAACCGAAGACAGTGAGTGAATGCTCTTCACAACTGTAACAGAGATCTAAGAAAAGGTAAACGCAGGACAGTTGACTTGTTGAAGTTGCATGAAATAAAAGTGATCGTAGACTAGCATATCTTCTCCAAGCAGGCCAAGGATTGCTTTCTGGGGGTGATAAATAGTAGAGTTTAACCTGTACGTATGATAAGAACAATTATTATATTGCCTATGTTTTCAAAGATTCTAGAGAAAATTATGTACTTAAAAATAAAAAAATATTTAATGATCATCAATTGCAACCAGAAATACAGTCTGGCTTTAGAGCAGGTCACGGCTGCGTCTCTGCACTGCTCCGAGTTACTGACGATATTTTAAAATCTCTAGATGACGGGTTGATAACTGTTTTAATTTTGTTAGATTTCTCTAGAGCCTTTGACACCATCGATTATGACTTGCTAATAACAATGCTAAAGTCGTTGGGTTAAAATAAAAGTGCATTCGATCTAATGCATAGCTGTTTAAGAGAAAGAACTCAAACGGTTCATCAAAACGGAAAATCTTCAAATAAACAACAAGTTTATCAGGGAGTACCTCAAGGTTCTATATTGGAGCCCATACTATTCTCCATTTATACTCATGCTTTACCAAAATTTCTAAAACACTGCAATATTCAAATGTATGCTGATGATACGCAAATATTTATTCATTTCCCGTTAATAAGGTAAATGATGGAATGGAAAAAGTAAATAACGATCTCAATAGCATATATGACGTATCATTAAAGCACTCTCTGTACTTAAATCCGGCGAAATCTTCAGTCATTATATTCAGTAAGAAACTAATGTGTGATATAGTCAAAGCGCAAATAAATGTTAAAATAAATGATGTCCAAATTCTTATTCTAGGAGAAGTGAAAAACCTTGGGTTATTAATGGATAACGCATTTAGATATAAAGGTCATATCTCATCGTGCCTTAAAAAAGGTTATACCAATTTAAAGTTATTATATCCACATAGAATGTATTTACCACAACACGTTAAACTTAGGTTATGCGGACCTTTAATCTTGTCTCAGTTCAATTATTGTTCCCCAGTATACTATCCGTGTATAGATCATCTTAACAAAAGGAAAATTCAAAAACTACAAAAGTCATGCTTACCGTTTGTATATGGAATACGAAAATATGAACGTATATCATATAAACTTATTGAAGCCAAATGCCTGCTTATGGGTAACAGATTAAAGCTGCAATGAATTTGTTTTTATAATGATGTACTGTATTTTAAAACACCACCATAACTGATAAAGAAAGTTAGATATAGAACAGAAATCCATAATATAAATATCAGACGAAAAAATCTTTTAAGAGCTCCAAAACATAAATTATCATTGTACCAAAATGTGTTTTTCGTATAATATTTACAAGCTAATGAATGATTTGCCATTATTAATAAAACAGACCTCTAAAAGCAGATTCAAACAGCTCTTAATTCAATACTTCATGACAGACCAACTCAAAAAAATAGACTTCATGTATCGACATCGTTGATTGTATCCTAAATGTTCAATTCCGTCTTCAGAACAAATAAACTAACATTGTTTAATTCATATACCAAGTACTTGTGATACACAAAAATTCTAATTTTTGAATTCGTTCTATAATAATTTTATTGTAATGCAAATAAATCTAAAATAGGATTAAAGTGGAAGAGCAGAGAATGGTTATACCATTCACCTGAACTTCGCCCTATGATTTACGTGTACTCTAATTAATAAATTATAATATAAAAACTGTAATCTAACGCTAACATAAATAAAGACTGTATTATTATTATTATTATTATTATATTGGAGTTCTTTTTCGTTTAGAATTTTTGTTAGATTCCTGTAGCCGGTGATATTTTCTGTTTTCATGGCAATTCCATCGCCCAGGTTCTTTGCGTTTAATAGTTTAATTCCTTGTGCTTCATTGTTTTGTTTAATTCTTCCCAATTTGATTTGTCGCGAAGTATGATGGTGGAAATTTTTTCGGTTTTCGCTTTTTGCCTCGTTCCTGCGGCTGGTATCGGCTCTTCTAAGTGATTGTCTATGCCACCTGCTTCTAGCGTTTAAAGCGGTTTGCTGTACTTAACTTTGCTGACGGTTCTGTGGATTTCTTGGTGGCCATTTTCCTTTTGTTTTTTACCAGTTGGAATACTGCTTCCATTTACTGGTTGTGTTTCTCGTCTTCGGTGGAATATTCCATCTCTGCATTTAGTATTTGCCTGACTTCTGAGATGGTTAGTTCCTTGCCAGGTGCTTGTGGCGCTACGGTTTCTGCTGTGGTCTGTTTGCTGGGGCTGGGTGAGTGGTGTAGCGCTGCGTAGTTCTTTTCACTGAGGCGGTTTTTTGAGCTGCTATTTCTTGGTCGAAGAATTGCCTAACTGCTTGTTTTAATATGTTGGCATAGTTCATGTGTGATTCTTTGTACTGCTTGATGATATCGAGCACGCCTTGTGGGAAAGTTAAAGCTATTCTTCTTCCTTCTTCGATGCCTCCAACGTAATAACTGGCTAGGGCGTTCCTTCTATGCTTAGATACATTTTGGCACTCTCGGCTTTCACTTTGATTCAGATAGTTTATTTGCACTGCACCCGATCTACCGTCCTTTTTACGGGAAAGCGGCCTAAGGTACAGCGCAGGAGACACGTTCGCTAGCGTTGATCACTCTCGACCCTCCTAATCTTTAACCCTAATCATGTTTTACCGACCAACCCTCCATTGCAACTAAAATGGCAAACTGCCAGGAAGAAAAGGTTGAACCTCTCCCCTCTCCTCGACCTTCACTCGCCGAGTACATTCTCATCAAATAAGGGCATAGTCCCTGATATCATCCTGTGTTTTCTTGTATCTTCACTGATAAAATGTTATACATGAATTTGTTGTAAATTTGTCAACCCTATCTAGGTCTTCATGTTGTATTAGTTGTATTACATACTACTTACATACTAGTACGTATTGTCTTGTAATTGGTTATCTGTTGGGCAATTAAATATTATTATTATTATTACTATTATTATTTCAATCTTCAACGTATAACAATTTTCCGCTTTGTGGAAAGAACTCAAAAATAACATTATATTCGGCACTTCAATTTACAATTATGTTTATTTCCAAGGTTGTTATTAATAAGATTCTTACAAACTTACTCATTAACTTACTCGCCGGTTTTAGCCTTATACGAGTTTTCCCTATTTGAGGAAGTCAAATTGTATTAAAGTAATACATAACCATAATTTTACAACTGGTTTTGTTATTTAATAGCCATATCTTGGGTATTCGACTTTTTGTTTTTGATAATTCAACACGATATATCAGTAATAATTTTAAACTACGAAAATCTTGTTTAATACATTAAACAAATATTGAAACTTGTTTCTTAAGTTTTAAATTTAGTTAGTAATTTTTCATCCTCCAATATCTTGAAGAGAAACCTACAACATACGTTGTTTTTCTCAAAATATTTCATCATTCTAGTTTGTATAGAATGCTTTCAATTATTAAAGAAAGTGTGGCATATCACACATAGGAACGCCGCCATACTTAGGTCGATGAAGTCTTCAAATATCTCTGCGTGAGTTTTCTTTCAAAACGATACTTTAGGAGCAAAATATTTTCTTATTATGGTTCAGCTATTAATAACTTAGAAAGAGCAATGGACTGTCTTAACTTTGGAAATGACATGGCAGATAATGTAGGGCTGTTTACCCAACAAGTTTATTGTAACGCATGTAAGATGACACCGTTATCAACCCTTAATTTTTGAAAATAACAAGATAGATTTATTACTGCTCAAAATATTAAATCATGGTTTAATATTTTAGAATGCTGTAATAAAATATAAAATTTAGAATAAATGATCGTGGTAATATCTGATGTACTAATTTGAAACTCGGAAAGAGTTTGTATTTTTCGGTTTCGATTTCTGACGTAGAAGACGATTTGAATTAAGCAGCTGTATTATAAATTAACAAAATTGTCAATTAAATGTGCTCAGCAAAGAATTCATGTTATTTCATTTTAAAAGATTGCGAACCTGAAGTATACACTCCGTTTACAAGCGAGCTTTGTACCCCATTACGTCTTTTACACTTATTCAGCTCTTCAGTCTTGCTTCTTTAATTCACGATTTTACTTCTTTAATGTTTTACTTTATTTAAAGGTGCTATTCATTTCAATTAATTTATAAAGAGAGTTTATTTGTTTAACGCTGATAAAGATCTGAAACTTGTTAGAACGTCATACAAAATTAGTGTAAAATGTTACATTGAAGGATTAAAGTTGTAGAAACAATGTTTGTTAAGATACCCGAAAGTTTATCAATGTAAACATTTGTAACTCTCGCAGGAGCACTTTTACGAGAATGTCACTTGATATAAAGCACTGTAATTAGGAACCCATAATCAAGATGTATTTGATTAAATATAATCTAAGTTTTGCATCTAACCGTTTGCTTATAATGTTACAGATCCTCTCTGCAAATTATTAGAAGCTTTTAAGAGCCTTCCTAATACAATGAAATTTAGTCAAACTGTCTGTAAATGATTTTATTTTCTCCTTATTGTAGCAATACCAAAATCTTTTTGACAAGGAATACTCCTAGATTTAATCAATTCTTTATATTGTTAGTACATTTGTGTAACCAGTGAAGGATTCCTTAAAAGGCTTTCCCTTTATATTATTTCAATACCTCTTTCCTATAGCACAGGTAACAAAACTGAATGTGTGGGAATTATTGTACAATTGTATGTAACAAAATATTTCCCTTTCGTCTTTGTTCACCCTGCGACGCTGGTGTTTAAAAAAGAAATTATATTTAACTTATAGTCATAGCAAATTTAATGTTTGTAAAAAAATTAGCAAAACATTTTAAATAAGTCACCCAATGGAATTTCGGAACAGATCATGAACCTAGATCAAATTATTATCGTACTTAAATGAGTCATAATTTCCAGAATGTTAAAATTATAATGTTGATGCAAATAGTTGAATCACAGCTTGGTTCGGTTAGTTCGAAAATTGGGGTATAAATTGAGCTTCAAAGTGTAACGAAATTAGAGACTCAAAATAAGTAACTAAATAAGCAGCGCCTTCTATTACAATTCGTGGTAACTCGCAGTAAAAATATTTGCTAAAATATGAATGGAAATATGGAATCATTTTAGAAATACTGCAGCAAGTGTATCAATAAGAAAAAGTAAAATCAAAATAAATTACAAGAAGACATTTCAAACAAAATAGGTTACATGAAGAAGTAAAATTGAATCTAACACAAGATATTACTTTGAAGCATGGGAAGCTGCAGGAAACAATTACAAATGCCACTACACGTACCCGGGAGAAAAATTGGTGGGGAACTTTTACCTGGTTAAAGATGGAGACTTTGATTAGGATCAACTTTGCAGTTTTGATCAACTTGCTGATGTCGATAGCCTCTAGGTTACTTACGGGTACGTCGTTGAACTTGAGAATTAAGACGGAACTACCCTTGTGTTTTCATTTTCTTGGACGTTGTGACGCTGCTCGCGCATGACCTGGTTTGCTGGATTACTTTTATTGGGTAGGTATTGCGTTCGTGGGTGCGCTTAGATAACTGGAGTTCTTGACCACATTTGAAACATTTAGGTTGAGCATGCAGCACATTTATTTATGCCTGTACCGTTAACATCTGCGACATTTCGTAACCGTGTCTATTTGATTTGGCGATTATACTTTCGTAAATAAAAATAGTACCTCTTTGAGATTACGTATTGCTCCCGCATTTTCTAAGTCTTCTCTGTACGTACGGTACAGCAAAATCGCCTATAGTGTTTTATTGATTATATTATCTTTGATTGTGTCTTCCTCAATTATTTTCATCATACAGCAGATCAGTACGTGAAGCGATTTTTCGCACTGTTACTAGAAGGTGTAAAATTGAATGCATTTTGCTTGTATATGAGCTATTATTTTCAGTTTTCTTCGTGTTTGAGTGAAAAGAAATTCCTTTGTTGGTTTTAGCTTCGGTTATATTAATTTGGCGTTATTTGCATGCGATTTCTGGTTGTCTTTTGTTACGTAGCGCAATTGGTGGTGACTTTTTTAGTATTCTTACGGTGATAGTTGTAATGAACCCACGCCATAGCCGCAAGTTTCCCTTGTATATATCTAGTTTAGTAAATTTTAGGGTAAACTTGATGCTTATTTATGGCGTAGCTATATTAATTGTATACATTTAATTTACTTAGTATCATTTCTTTAAACCAATACTAACAGAACATCCTGTATGTATTTCATTAAATTATTACTTATATAATTACCGAGCTTTTAACCGATTATTAATGTTTATTTATTCATTTATTTGCTTTTAATTACCGTTGCATTTATTAATATCAAGAATAGAATATCTCTTGTATGAACTATTAATCTAACAGTTCAAGAATCTTGACCACAGACAACAAAATACTGTCTATGTAGTTCAAGGGGTTTGCATAAATGTGCATAAATAGCACAGATAAACGTACGTTAATTTTAGCTATTAATGGAAATTTTTCCGTCATTTAAATTGTTTTAATTACCTTATTTTAATTAAAATGTAACTTATTTAGTTAAGGATTGATTCGTATTAATAACCGTTATATTATGCATAACTTTTACCTTTGTTAATTCACGTAGTTAAGCCTGTACAACAATTTTTGTTAAATATTATTAATTGGAAGCAGTCCCATTAATGATTGCTTGTACTGTTTCGAGTGCATTTAATCGCGCATCTGATGTTGTATTAATTAATTATGAAATATGTTAGTTAAGCAAATTAAGCTACAAGAATGCTGTTTCTCCTTGAAGTTGCACATAAAAATTTCATATAAAAGCTCGCGATGTAAAGTTAAAATCCAGAGAATGTTTACCGCCTTTGCAGGTAGAACATCTCACCCGATAATTCAAATAATTCAAACGAGACCTATACGGGACAATTCACCCCATAACGGGAGGTGATTTAATCCTTTATAAAGTAAATATTAAAATTACCACACTAAACCGAAATATATTTTTGTTACGTTTCATAACCCAAATTTAATTTCAGAATAACCATACATTTAAATACAGGCCGTGCCATTTCAAAATTAAAAGAAACGGAACGCTCTGTAAGTAATTCAATGCATTAAGGTAAAACAATCACAAAATATTTCTAATTTTTGAATTCAATTAATGAGAAAAAATACAATTTCCGTTTGGTCAAGAATTATTCATAATAACACTCACCGAGGTGTGGAATACACTTCGGATCCCATCCGTACAGCTGTGAAAAGGATACTCGCCGGAAAATCTCTTCCGCCACGCACTGACAGAAACCCTACGGTAGATGTCAGGCCACGATCCGCTAATTAATGCTAGGACAATTAAGAATAATTTGACTATTTACCTAAACCAAATTTCACTCGCGTAAACAACAGAGTTAAAATTCAATACTACTCGATAACCGCTAGTAAACACCATTTTGTAGATTAGAGGGGTGAATCAATTATGTGTATTGTTAAGAATAGCACAAAAATAGTGCATTGTAACGACATCTACGCTCAGTTGTTAAAAGAAAAACGACCGATTTCTAACTTAATCCGGTTTGTACCTATAATGAAATTCAGCATTGTAGAAATTGTTTTATTGTGTTTAATAAATGATTTTTCTGTTACAAAGCCTTATTTCTGAACATAATTATACAAAGGTAATATAACCGCTGTTCATGGAAATAGTTCCAAATGCAAGGATAAATAAATGTCAAAGTGAAATACAGTTGAAAATAACATGTATGAAATTATCCTGAGTTTAAACTAATTGCAAATAGTCTAAATTAAAATAAGGTACATTTTCAGTGGTGCATAATTTAAATACAAATAAAAGTAACATTTAAAACGTATACACCTAGCCCTGAAAGAAATAAAAAAGTGGACATAACTTAGGACCTGTAACTTAATTAATATCAAAAAGTGTTAATTGTGCTAATTACAACAAGAGCCAGGACACAAATGTATATACAGCGTGTACAAAATTAAAGCTAGTTAACAACTTTAAACCAGTAGAATTTACAAGTTCCGATTTACACTGGGAAACAACCTTGTAAATAATTGTATCATGTACATAATTGAAGTAAGTTTTAGATAGTTTCCGAAAAATCCAACGTACAGTCCTTGCTCAAACTCCGACTTAAGAGCTAACCTCGAAGTGTATGTAACACTGGTCAAGAATCCCCGTTATAAGTTTTAATGCTTAAACCCGAGCACGTTACATAGTGACTGGGGCCAGTTGTACTTTTAGGTGTTCAAGCAGACTCAATATGCTTTTAACGTTAACCTTTACAGATTGTTGCCTGCAATTGCTGATAACGCGCGAATTAATAATTCTTAGTTGAACGGATGCTGTCATAAATGGCGAAAAAGTTGATATCCTTATGCGGCTTAAAAGTGCCAGCCAGATCATTAAGGCACTACACTTCATTCCATGTACCATTTCGATTAATATCTCATTCAATCCCCCTAATACGATTGGCAAAATAACTGAATAATGTTATTTGTAATTTAGATATTGATGTTTTTAACATCACACTTAACAAATTTAAATTAAGCATCAAAAACTTGTATATCTTTAATTAATGTAATAAGGCCTCTAGTGTTTTAATGTTTCGTGTTCTAATATTTCATCTTTTAGTTTTATCATTGCTCATTTTATTGTTCTAGCGTATTTTACAATATTGTATGACTCTGTCCATAAAAAAAACGGTTTAAATATTACCATAATATTAATCATTAATATTATATGCATTGCTAATTATGGCACCGTGTAATTATATATTATTTTGATGTATCGCTTATAATTATTTAATGTTAAAAAAAATTCCATGTAATTAGGCAGAAATGCCTGTGTGAAACAACAAATAAATAAATAAATAAATTAGAATTTACTTTTAGTGTAATAAGCCTTGGTTGACACTTGTTACTCAAAGATACACAGCAATGAGCTCAGAGATTATATTTATTTGCCATTTTAAAATACCCTTTAGTTGTCTTCCGGTAATATCAAAAAAGGAATTTATTTTCAATAATTGAATAAAGATAGACATATATAAAATTTCAGGCCAATGTTTCGTCTGGTATACATTTTTATAACACATTTAGGTTAACCCGAATTTGTCGTTTGTAAAAGAAAACTCGCTTCTTTGTATAGAATAGATTTTGTATATAACGAGTGCGGATAACACTTTTTTTAAATTTAACACCTAATACTACAAATATTTTTGAAAATAATTATGAATTGTTTGTTGCAAAAAGATTTTTATTTGCTGGTAACAAATTAAAATTGTTACATAATTTTAATTTCACTATATAATGACTTACTATTTCGTTTATCTATGAGTAGTTGGTAGATGACGACTTCATACCTTCCCAGCGGCATCAACTTGTGATGCTTCCAGACTGTATTGAAAAGTTGATATTTATTTAGTTTCTTCGAAATAACTTTTATTGTAGAAGAAACTTATCTCCAGACCGTTATGGATTATCTTCCAAGCTAACTTGGCTTTTGTACGCGCACTAACTTGTACGTGATTTAAACCGTAACTTATATTGTCCTCTTATATATTTTGGTCGTTGCTATGCCAACTCTTTCCTGAATAGTAATTTACCAATTGAAGACGCACATTTGAAAATATGTATATCCCAGTTTATTAAAGTATTCGTTTAAATTCTAACCTTGGGATTTAATCATTTTACAATATTTTTGTGGACTTGTTTTGTTGGAACATGGTTCTCAATTACCAACAGATGTTCTTACTTTTAATTTTGATGTTCTATGAACTACAGGAAATGCGTTTCTTTGCCAAAAACCGCTTTCTTCGGGCCATAGCTTATTTTCTAGGTTTATCTTTGCCAAAATAAGAATCGATTACGAATTTACGTGTAGTTTCTTTGATTTATATTACACAAATAAATCGGAAATCAGCGCTCCTATTATTACTTGACGTTACACAAAACTTAAATTTTGGCAGCAATGACTCGTGCATATGGTAAAATCGCCTAACACCCAGGTTTTGAAGGTGAAATAATTGAGTTATCACTTACAGTTGAAATGATTCGCATGCGATTGTTAGAAACGGAAGCCGTCCCTTTTATTTTTCAGATCGAATTAAGGACCCAGCGGGTGGATACCAAAGGAAGATGGTACTGCCTTTTTCTTGTTAATAAAAATTTTCCAAATATTTGCAAACTTCAATTCAGCAACTCTTCTGGATGAATTACTTCAAAAATTCAACAAGGACAGATTGAATTATCTAAAATAGATACACGCGACACTTCCGAACTAAATCGTTTTTATTACATACGACCTTTCACATTAAAACTGAAAATTGAATGAGACCTTGCCCACAAGAATTTCTTGTTTATTCTGCGCTAACCTTGCACGGGCGCCTGTATTCCCAACTCATTTGCAATTGTTGCAGTTGCCCCGTTAATTACCTTACCAATTTTTACACTTACGCTATACCTTACTTACTTGTGCGCTATCCTCGGGAAATTTCCTGTAAGCACACGACCTTTTCGTTCCCCTTAACACGCTTGTGAATACAATGTTACCACTTGTTAAAGCAACAAAGTTGACCTAAGCGTCTATAAAAATAAATGGAGTTATGTATTTATGATGTATTTTTAAAATGTTTGATTTTATGTTTTATACGAGGTGCATTCAAATAGTGAAATAGGTTAATCGATTTCTTCCTTAGAAATATGATGTCTTAACTGATTTTAAATTAATTCTGGTTTTAATTAAATTTCCGAAGTAAATAATGTATGTAGTAGTGCTTGCTTAAATTTAATATTTTATTTAGCATATTTAACACAAAAGAACAGCGAGAGCTGACAAACGTACTATAAAATAATAGCATTGACTAAGTATTCTATTCAGAAAAGCATTTCTAAAACAGTGAATACATTAAAACCCGTAATCACCTAACAGGTTTAGACTAGTTACGGCGCATGTCCGATATTTTATGTATTATACCAAGAGCGCTTCCCTATTTGCTGTCTAAAAATGCATATAAGAGGGGGTTTGTAGCTCTTTGCGGTAACTATGCTTAATTATTTAAGCTTAACTTATTTAATATGTGAAGATTCTGTCGCGTACCTAAATATCTTTGCAACACGGGCAAAGTAAGATCGTATGTATCGATACGCTACCAGGCTAGTTAACAGTAAAGTCAGTTGTGAGTTAACAATAATTAGGTGTTGTAACGCTCTATGGGATAACTCTAAGTCGAAAATTTGTGGACGCCAATTATTCCACAGCTGCCAGGATTGATGATGCATCCTGTATATAAGATAATAACTAGTCTTAGATGTAATGGAAGCAGAGTTTTCCAGGTTGAGGCACAACAGTGGATAATAAATAAGCCAATATTGATACAATACGGTGAATTGATAAACAGGAGATAGTCCTTTTAACTTTTTTTGTATATAAATAAGTCTTTAGGATAACTTCCAAGAAGCGGACTTATGGCAATATTTGAGACCGCAATTGGTATAGCTTTTTGAGTCCACCTAGTATATGAATGAATCTCAATCAACGAGGCTTGAAAATTTTTCATAAACTTATGCCAGATTAAATTGATCTAAAATTGAATTAAACGTATTCACTAATTTAAACGCGAGTTCTCACTATTTTCGCCTTGTATATCAAATAAAATATCACAATAAAACGAATTGTGAAACTAATACATTTATGGGAACAAGTAAGTGACTTTCAAAACAGAACAGGTAAACAAAAATATACAAATTAATCATTTCATATACTTAAAGTTAGAGGAGATTGATGAGATGCGTAAATTGTACCTATTCAAAAATGTGTTAAATATGTGTGTAAAATACGGAGCAAAGGTTAAAGAACGTTTATCTAATCATGGCATCCTTACCACATATAAAATAAAATGTAAGTAAATTCATAAAAGTACGCGACAATTTAATCATTGAAAATTAGGCGGTACATAATTAGTACTTAAGTAATATAAGCAAACTGCCTAGATTGGTATAAGTTACTTTGATAGGGTCAAAATTCCACAAAGGCACAATTATATCATATATGGTGAATTTCGACTAATAATTACTCCCAAATATATTGGCATAATATTTATTGTTGGTACGACAGATCTGAACTTTTCAGTTACGGTTCAAAGGAATCTAACAGCAAGCTCAGATATTTAGAATAGATGGCGAAATTGTCATAAAATAAAAATTGGCGACTTGAAGAACCTAGTAGATAGCTCCTTTATTCCCACAGCGCCAGCTATGCTTACCACTGGCACTCTAGATCAGATCTCGCGGCTTAATACTTCAAGCAAGGCGGAGATCTCGCCCATTTAAAGTTTGAACATAGGTTGAGGCCGTTTCGACCCCAATGCTTCTAATCATTCGCTTTACCGCGCTCGACGAGCGCCAGTAATCCTGAGCGAAACTTTGTTAGTTACTGGATTTTTCGAATAATCTTTCGCCCCTATACTCAGTTCCGACGATCGATTTTCACGTCAGAATCGCTACAGGCCTCCATTAGGGCTTCCTCTGACTTCATCTTGACCAGGCATAGTTCACCATCTTTCGAGTCCCAGCGAAGAATTCCCCGAAGGTCCGTCAAAATTAGCAATTGCAAGAAGTAACATCCCAAAAGCGTCTTCTATGTACAAAAACAATTAAATTTCGGGAAATAAATGGACTAAGTTATGAAATAGAAGAGACATACTTTATAACGTATTGCGTTATTAATAAACAAATTTTTTGGTAAACAGTGTAATTTTATTAAATTAACTTTCGAAAACTGCGTGTTTTCTTTTTCAATAAAAATTTATGACTAAACAAGACAAGAACAGCCAACTAAAGCTATTCTAAAACAAGTTGCCATGGTTTGTCGCGTTTAATAGCATCATGGGTTATCCTTTGAGTCCAATGACCGCTAACTTTTACATGAAAAAATTTGAAACTATAACACTTGAAAAAGCTGTTTTGAAGCTCAAAAAGTGGTTCCGCTATCTGGATGGCCCTGTGATTATTTGGAGCCATGGGAAGGACTCTCTTATTATTGGAGTTGGAGTTGAAACTAATGAACATTTACTTTTCTTAGATGTGTGGGCTTCTAAAAATTCCAACCGTAGTCTATGTTTTTGTATTTACCGAAAATCAACTCATACCAACAGATATTTATCATCCCAAGTCAAAATTTGGTATTATTAAAACTTTTGTTGACAGAGCACAAAAAGTTTGTGATCCATCTGTTTTGAATAGGGAATTGGATAACTTAAGAACAAGGAAATGGTTATTGAATAAACGAAATTAACACTTTTACTTCCCAAAAAAGAAGTAACTACAAGTATTGCTTATTTGGCTTATATAAAATTGATTACTGATAGAAGGGATAAAATATCGAAGCACTATCGCATTAAGACGGTCTTTAAACCTACTGTGAAAATTAATCAACTTTTAATATCAGCTAAAGATTCTATCTATCCTTTATTATATTTCGACTTAATAAATTGAACGGTTTTTGTGATAAAGTATATGTGAGCCAGACAAAACGCAGCTTTATTACTAAAAGGAAGGAAAACACCAACGATTTTGCGGATTTAATCAACCATTAAAATCTGCTGTAGCTAAACATGCTTTGGAAAATTTACAACATAATATTGATTTTAATAATATGGAAATATTAGCAAGAGTTTCTAATTCATATCCTCGACTTCAACATGAGGTAATATAAAAATTCTGATAATTTCAACAGGAAGGATGATGCAATTAAATTCCACAAATCATAGTGACTTTTTTAGAATTGTTTTAGTTGGCCACTATTGTTTTATTTAATTGTCAATTTTTGAAAGTTAATTTAATAAATATTACACAGATTACCAAAAAATCTGTTTATTATAAATATTAACTGTGAAATATTGCATAAATATATTACATTTTTCTTTAAAAATGCTAGCTAATTATTATACGCGAATTTATGAATCCATCGGTATACTATAGTGTGGAAGTCCCCTCAATTAACATACAACCAGCTCCCCAGCAATCTTTCTTTATTTCTAGTTGTTAACTCTCCTACTTACTTTATCACAAAAGCGTGATATCATATCCATCCGTCATTTCTGTAGCGCTGTGTCTATTAATAGAATTGCTGTTGTCATGTGATTGGGATTATTTTTCGAAGAAATATAAATGTGACTTGTAATAAGTTTAGCGATTGCCATTTGATTTTAGTTTTAGAAGACTACAAATTTCTTTGCAACAATATTTTACAGGTTCTTAAACATAGCTTTGGCGGAATTAAATTTATATGCACAACTTCTAGAATAAATTTTGGTTAAGTAAAGGGTCCCTCACAATTATTTTAAAATATGTAGAATTAAATCGATATTTCCATTTTACATTAATGTGAAAATAAATGTATTAAGACTGATCTTGTAGTAGATAATTTTAACGGGCCGAAAATCCCTTTGGGCCCCAAAAGGTTGTCTAAAATGCTGATTGCCCTGAATTAACTAACAGCTCCGGCCGCCACAGTGGACAAAGGGTGGTTTACGGTTTCGGTGGAAATAATTAAGCTAAAATTCAGGACCGGCTTGCGAGAGCCAAAAGTCGGGAAACATTCATTACTTTTAGGCGCCATGTTATCTAAATATCTTGATGGTTAGATCGTTTTCAGAAACAAGACGATAAGGAATCCTATTTCTACCGAAAGGTTATAATTTTTACCTTGGGATACTTACTAGTTACTTATTTAGCGTAAGCTAGTGGAGAAGTACTCCTAATACAGTTCAGGTTAAACTTACAATTTATAAATGATTTGCCTACTTATGTCTAACGTTTTTCGTGTAAGGAAATTATAGTTTGTACTAAATACTTCACTTACACTTACACATAGAAAAATAACATGGTACAAATAATTAAAGAGTATCTAAATATTTGTTTACGTAAAACTAAAATAAGGTGCAAAAAATACATAGAGGGGACCCCTATTTAATTCTAGGCCCCGTCTAATCGTGGCCCAAAATTACAGTAAATATTTCACTTAAATAGTCTTGTGTTAATTACTTAAATTTGACAAAAACGTGAATAAAATTGACTATTCATTACTGACGGATTCCCTGGAGGAACTCAGTGAATTAACAATTATTGCAGAATATCATTTACTTGATGTCTCAGTGGTCTGCAACTTTGAAGAAAAGGCGCGACCTTTATTTACTGAATTTTTTATTGTACCTTGCGTACTGCCTTGTCGAATCCTATCCGTTGCTAGCGAATCGGACGGGTGAACAACGTTGACCCCAACCAAAAATTAGCCTTTAGCGATAGCAGGTCGAATCTTCAATTGTTCGGCCTCCAATACATATCCATACAAAAAGGTATAGCTCGTTGATGACTTCCTCAGAATTATATTAGGCATACACACACACGCAAATACGACTACTTTGCGTGATGTTCCTGACGCTAATGCCGTAAATGGAGGTTTTCTCGTTGAAATTAGAGGGGAAGGGGATCAGTGGTTAACATTTATTTTTAGAAAACTGAATGTTCGTACGGGAAAGCTGATGTATTTTTTTAAGAAAAAGCCCCTATGTTTTATAAAACGGGTTTTTCCAAATGATTGCCAAATGTTGCAAGAATTTCAGACGCGCTTACAAATTCAATTACTAAAGAGCATTTTAGAATATTTAAATTGCAGTGGCGTAACTCCAGGTAAAAGATAGTTAATTTTCACACAATCGTTGACAATTTAAAGTTAGCGGCGGTACCCTTCTTTTTCGTTCTTCCCGGTACTTTATTAATACTGAATAAACTGAAGGTGCCGTTTTACCCGGATTTCCAATCAGTTGTACAGTACCTAATTAAAGTAAAGTAAAGCAGCATTCTACTGTACCTGTAAATCGTTCTTTAAAACTTAAAATATGATTGTCGAGAGAAAGGCTTAGCTACATATCCGCCCACTCTTACTGATGCAAATTCGTATTCTATCTTTAATGAATTATTTGCTTCGATTTTTATGTCAAGTGTTAAAATAACTCAGATATTCAGGAAACATTATATGTACATGCGTTAGCATTCCGGAGAGCTTAGTACTCTACGTATACATACAAAATTTTAATACTGAAAAAAAGCACATATCGATTGTTATATGTACGAAATAATCATTTACAAACAACACCCCTTATTGTTAGTAAAACTAAACTGATTCTCACCACAAAAATAGTTTGTCGTTGTATGACATTGACAGCGAATACAAAGCGAAGGAAATTCGGTAAATTCTGAACAGTTGTGGCTTTGTTAAGGTAAAAAGCGAACTGTCTTCATCGTTTCGTTCCAGCTATACATTGAGGGGAATGTGTTTTCTATTCGATAGACAACTTGAAAGTAAGACTACTTCTTAAAGAATACTTTTTAAATGAATAGCTCTGTCGGAGGAATAATGGAACAAGTTCATAAGTTTTAAAAGAAGATGTGGAAAAGTCTAATCCTTTTAGATTCCAGTGTCTTCTTTTACAGCTAACTAGGTTACGTACATTTTATTGAGTAGCTGTAGTTAAACAATTTTGGACACTTATTATCTAAAAATAATGGTTTTGTAAACCTAAAATTCTGCAAACAAATGCGAACAAAAGTAAAATAACTAATTGTTAATAGATGGGTATATTATTTTGGATTTATGAAATGTGGAAAATTTAACTGTAGTTACATATCTAATAATCAAAGAGGCAAATATAGGTTTATGATTAATTCGCGGAATTTGTTCGTTTAATCCAACATTCGGAATATAAATCATCGTAAAGTTAAATTTATGTAATTAAATTCGACTGTAGTACTCTAATTTCCACTATTTGATATTTAAATCTTTCTATTATTATGTGAACTATTTAAATTGCAAATTTTACCGACAATCAACTAGAGGAAATGCTCATTATGTATAGCGAAATAACAAGCAATTTCCTACAAGGTTAATTTGCATCCCGCATGAAAACTGTTATCTTATTCTAATTCGAAGTATTTCATTATTTTTTTCATTTAGAAAATGTGCTGTCATTAACATTTTTGCTGAATATGTCAATAAATTATTTATGTATTACGATTCTTAACATCTACAAAATATAACGTATTTATTATAATTGAACTAGAAAAGAATCTTTGATCTCATGTGTATGTAAAAAGCGTAAAATTTAAACCAATCCTTTTTTACAAAAAGAACCCAATGATTTTATACATTTTTCAGGGTGTAGTTAAATTTTATATAAATAGATTTTACCAGTTTTAGAGTTGTGCAACTTTGCATTTTTCTTCTAGGGATTTTTATGTTCTTTCTATGTACTTTATCCGCTATTTTTGTGATCTTTCAGTTTTTCAATGTTGCATTTATAGCTGTGACCACAAATACTTTAAAAGCAATGTTTTGAATTTTATTTGTATTGGAAGGTTTGCTTTGCGATTTAAAAAAGTTTTTTATTGCTCTTTTTGGAGTAAACCTGGACGTAAATATTGTTTGCATATAGCAACCCTGATAATTAGTGCCATCGCAATTTAACAAACCTATTGAACAAAAGTACGTTTTAAATTTATCTATGTATTTTTTACTTTTATGTTTTATATATATTTACCTACAAGTATTGATTATTTGCTGTGCGCGCTATTTGCTTTCCAAACTTTTCAGTATATACCCGTATTTGATTAACTACATATACATCGAATACTCTTTTGCTGAAACGGTCGTATTTCTGTCAAGGACATTAGGTTTCTATATACAAACTGTGCAGGTTCAGAGATCTGTATTGTACCAACATTTTTTTCAAAAGTTATATTTCAATTTCTCATATGCAAAAAGAACGATGTCACATGTTATCATATTGGAACACACCATCTCTTGATCAAAATATATTTCGTGTTGATATTATGGTTAGTTGCAGTTTGTAGTTTAGTAGTCTAGGCGCACACTATATACGATTACGTTTTGTTGTAAAAAAAAACTCAGTACAAGAAAAAAAATGTATTATGTACATTTGAAAGCGGCATCGAAATACTATTTTTCAACGTAGTCACCTTACAAATTTAGGTAAACAAGCTTTGAAATTCCATTGTTATAAAATTCTACCGCCTGAGACTTCAACCAATTAGTCACGCCCTCCCTCAGTTCCTCAACGTGATCAAAGCGCTGCGTTGCGAGCCACAACTTCATCTTTGGATAGAGGTGTAAGTCTCTTGGTGCAAGGTCCGGGCTGTATGGTGGATGAGGAAAAACCTCTCATTGAAGATCTTCAAGGACTTGTCGGGTGCGATTTGTCGTGTGTGGTCGGGCGTTATCGTGAAAAAACTTTCCTCTGCGCTTGTTCTAAATCGTTCTTCATAAATTTTGCAAAGATTGCCAATACCTCTCAGAGTTTATTGTTGTTCCACGTTGCAGGAAATCAATAAGAAGCACGCCTATTCTGTCCCAAAAAACGATTGTCATAATTTTCCTTGCAGACAAGGTTTGCATGCATTTTCTCGGCTTTCATGGAGAATTTGTGTACCCCCACTTCACACACTGCAATTTGGTCTCACAGTTCACATGTTTGACCTATGTCTCGTCTTCCGTTACGATTTGATTCAGTAATGAGTCGCCATCTTTGTAGTAAGAGTCAATAAATATTAATGACGCTGCCATACGCTGATTCTTATGATTTTCTGTCAGGAGTTTTGGGGCCCATCTTGCACAGAATTTGTGGTATACCAGTTTCTGAGAAACAATTTCATGCAACAAACTGTGTGAAATATGTGAAGAACTGAGTGAAAGTTCTGTTATTGTGAATCGGTGGTTTTCTCTAACCTTTTCATCGACTTTTGCAACAATTTCATCAGTTACAATGTTTGGTCGTCCACTTCACTCCGTCGTGTACATTAGTTCGGCCATTTTTAAACCTAATGCACCTTTAGTGATAACGTCGATAAATTTCAATAGGTTTACATTTTTTCGCTAACAAAAACCTTAATACAGATCGCACCTCATAACTCGCGGGATTTTCTATTGCGGCACACATTTCAAACTGTTACTGTGAAATAACGGGGAATGACACAAACTTCGCGCTAACACGGCTGGATACCGACTGAGTCAAGGAACGCGCATACATCAAGATGGACGCGCTGCACACGCTCAAAGCGGCTATAGACGAAAACGTAATCGACTTTCTAGACAGCCCTCGTACAAGGTTTGTCCAATAAGTATTGTGACTGATTTTTTTTAGCCAATGGGTAGGGATGTGTGGGCTGGATCACTGGTGTGAAATATTACTTGAGCTAGGAGAGTCGGCTTAGTTGCCTCCGAGCCTTTGGGTCGTGTATGTTTTGCCTGAAGTGAAATATGTTTAGTGCTCGCGTCAAGATCCAAGATGCAGCAAATCACCAAATTTAGCATCAAACTGAAAAGAACTTTTTGATTTGATCCATGAAGCTTACAGATATTAAGCAAGCGACGTCTAGAACGCATATTTTGAGATGACCTAAAAGACGTCGAAAATGAACAATGTGCTAGACGTCCAACATCGATCCAAACCGATGAAAATATGGCCAAAGTGCGAGAACTTTGGAACTGTCATAGTTTGTTAGCACATGGGTTAAATATAGTGAAATCCACTGTGCATTCAATTGTGACCGGAATTTGGGAAGTTGCTGCCGAAAGTAGAGGTGGTGAACTATTGAAACGCTTGGAGGCTAATTCAGATAGAGTAACAACTGCTGACGAACTTGAATGTTCAACTATAATTTGGAAACCAAAAGGTAATGTTCTGAGTGATATCCACGCGTCTCTTCTAGACCAAAAAATGCTCGTATGAGAAAATCAAGAGTGAAATCGATGCCCTTGTCTTATTTGGTGTGAAAGGCATAATCCACAGGAGTTTTTGCCTACAGTAAATGGCAAACTTTCCGCAGAAATACTCCAATGTTTGAGTATTAGAGCCTGCTGCGTCTGAAGGGCAATCGCCGATACCTGGATGCTCACCACGGCAATACGTCCAGTCACACGCCATTAATTGTAAGGAGGTACTGGTCAAACTGTCAACTGCAGTCAAGATATTGACCGCGGCTTCCTTTAGTTTCATCTTATCAATAGAGGCCTGAAATGACATTGTTTCGGGACGATTCAGAAAGCCCAAGCTTTGTGGTTGCCGACTTCCAAAAGGCGCAAGAAGATTGAAAAAACCGCGCAGCAGCGTATTGTTACAGGAGGGTCATATTTTGCGTATACCTTCAATGCATTTCTTATTATAACTTTAGTCCCGATAATTTATTACCTCGTTTTCACCTTATTGAGAAGACGTTGTACTTTTAAAATATTAATTCTTATTTATAGGGTGAGCTAATACAAGACAAGATTGCCTGCAGGAAGGATTCTGGGGCGCCACGTAGCTAACAGATCGGCCAAAAGAGCTTCTTTTAGGGTTTCCGTTACAATAGAAAGATCTAAAAGCCTTCAACAATAAGTTGAACACAACAAAGTTGGTGATAGAAAAAGGGCGTTTATTGGTTGACTGTAAATTATGAAAAGATGGCATATTAATTTGTTTCCAGATATAAATTAGCGTAGAATAACAATTCTAGTTTGAAGTGTGCCGTATCACAGTACATAAATGACAATTAATAAGTAGCTTAAAATTACTTACTTAATGTAGTTCTGCTATTGTACTTTAAACAATATACTGCGTAAAAGGAAGACAGATCTGATACAAACTGATTGTCTTAAATTATCTAAAAAATTGCATTGTCACTGAAAGATACTGTACTATGAGAAATTTTAAAAGTTTACTAGGTTACTTATCTGAATGTTAGCTTCATCGGTGCCCTCCAAAGCACCAAAAAATAACTATTTCTGATAGCGCTGGATAAATTAATTTTGGCAAGAGCTCTTGTGACACGCTAATGACAAATTTTTATCTTTAAGTTATGGATACCACTTTGATTCGATGCACGCGAGCTTTACACTCTTCGCCGACCATCTCTTAACTTCTCTTTACTGATGTTGACACCACATGTCTTCCGAAAACTCTTCTATTTTAGCAAGCATTGTACTCTTCGCCGATCGTCCCTCGACTTCCCTAACTAACGTGCAGGACATCGCCTATTAACCTAAACTTTTCTATCAAAAGATAACCGTCTAGCTCTTTACAAAATGTATATCTTTCCAAATACAACTTTATTTTTTTAGACGTTACTTTCTCTCTCTAAACAACAACCTTTTTTATCTAGTTAAAAATCAAATTATGTATTTAAACATTTTAATAAACGTGACAACTTGATTTAGAAATGTAGTGACCATATCGCCAACTCTCCTAGAAAAACGATACAGACGATTACTGGGTTTTCAGCTATCTAACCACGCATAAAAGTTATATTAAAATATTGTAATGTATATTTTGAGGTCTTTTTAGGACCGGTGATTAATATGGCGCTTGCCAAGATACCCTTTTCTGAATTGGGAGGTCCAGCACTATTCAACCTATCCCTGGCTCAGCCTCAAATCAGTAAAAATTTAGACTTGGCTACAGGACAAATAATAACTGAACGCTACTCGTATAAGATTAAATTGATGCATCAACTAGATTCTATATAGCCTGATTCAGTCTCAAACCAGGAAAAATATAGACTTGGATCTATAGGACGATTTACACCAGAGATGCTGGATGCTGTTGTACCCCGCACAGTCTCATGCATGAAATTATGGCTTAGTCCAATACAGTAGCAGAATAACTACCAGTATTGATAGATACTAAATTTATTAAGGTTTTCACAGCCTTTTTATACATAAATTATTGCTAATTATTACATTTGGTGATGTCTGTTGTTTTCTATTTTGAACTAATTAATTTGCAAGTTCTAAGTTATGTTGTTGCTTAATCTTATACCTGAACCTTTTTGTGTGCAGTCCCTATTACAAATAATAATTTTGCATATCATGAAGTTTGTCAACCTACCATTAAGTAATTTACGTGTTTGCATTATATCTAGAACAATTTATGAAATATTTTACATTAAAATATTTTCCTAATAATTATTTTAAATTACTTTTTATCTCAAGTTTAGATTATCTTAAATAATTTACATTTCAGCTAATTTTGACCTACTTAGATGTATGCTTATATATTATAATTATTTGCATAGCTGTATGAAATATTATATGTGTTTCAAGTTCATTTATATATAGAATTTATGGTTTATACAGTGTTTAACTTAATTTAAAAATAATTTCTTTTTGTTTTAAAATTAAATTAAACATTTTGCCAAGTCAATTTATATATACATAATTCATGGTTAAATCATTTTTTTGTTTTAAAATTAAATTAAACATTAACGAAACTAGTTAATTGTTTAAAAATCTTTATTTATATTTACTAATATTAAAATTATTTATTTACATTTATTTATTTAAATATTTATTTCACAGCACACTGATATCAAACGTTTATATTTCTATTTATGTATAACAGTAACTAACAGAACAATATTCTAATTAAAGCTAAAAGACTAAGGGATAATCTGCTATTTATAGAGAAAGGAGAAATTTCAAAGCATTAAGAGAAAACTCGTGATTAGTAAAGAATACAATTTTCATAATACTGATGCAATAAATTGCAATGTCATCACTCATTGCTGACCTTGAACTTGTTAAAATGGATACCGGTTACATAGTGATTCATCGTGATTGCATTATTTATGGCAGTTCTAAGAAAGCTTCTATAGTGTTCCATGAACAGTTTTAAATGTTCCGTCAAATTATAGTTGTTTCTAATTTTGTTACAATCTGCATTATACAGTAGGGCGCGAAAAGCATGCTACAACTTATTGGGCAAACTCTGTATACCTATACCGGGTGAGTTTTTGAAAAGTTTCAGTGAGCCGTATTTTTTTTAAACCAAGAGATATCCAAAAATGGGCAAAACCGTTTCGGTAGTACGCAGGGGGAACTAAAATGACCCTACAAACATAGCGACATCCCCCGCCCCACCCCCCAAGGGCCCCCACTTTGAAATCTTAAATGACAACCGTCTCCTTGCGACACATCATTGAAAAGGTCTTGAAAAATCCTTTTCATTAATGCCATACAAAGGTAAATTAGGATAACACAGTAAAAAGCTATTCAACAATAAACTGATCGGATAATGTACTCGTAATTTATGTGATAAATTGATCTAGTAGGGAAATGACAAAGATTTCATTTGTTTTGTCAAGCCATTACTGTCTGTAGTGCCAAGAAAATATTTGAAATTTCTTGCTCATTATTATCTCATTAAGTAAAAGAAAAAGTAGATACCGAATATCTCATTTGTCGGACTGTAATTGAATTTTAAGTATTTCTTATCAGGAAGAGTTTATTTTTGAGATTTAACATTTTTGGTGTACCTGCACAACATGGTGGCTGAAGGTCGATCTGCGTTAATAACAGCTGCTGCATTTAAAACCTGGCATCCAGACAAAAACTGCAGCCATACCTATGTCGCAAAATTAATTAAAACATTTAAAGTAACGGGATCAGTGGTAAATCAGAAGCGAATCGGGCGAAGAGTACTGGATGAAGTTGCCTAGACAGAAATGCCAGGTCATTTTGCTGCAACTACAATGCCTTCAATTCGAAAAACAGCGAATGCCACAGCACTTTCGAGAGAAACGGTACGACGAGGACTTAAGTTAAGTAAATTTCAGCCTTATAAGATGCCAACCCTGCAAGAACTGGCCGAAGACGACTACGACCGAAGACTTCAATTTTGTGAAGAGATGGCGAAGAAAACTCACAATAATCCAGAGTTGGTGAAAAAGATCTGTTTTAGTGACGAATCTTCGTTTTTTTAAAATGGGACACAACTGCCGCTATTGGTCGTACCAAATCTGTATCGTTTTCGTACATACCCAACGACCTCAAAAATTAACGTTTGGGCAGGTATTTTCGGATACAGAATCGTGGTCATCTATTTCTCGAAGAAAATCTAACTGGAGATATCAACTTGAATATGCTACAGAATACTATCGGACTTCTCATCACAGATGAAGTATAAGCTCAATGCAATCTTGACGCAAACCTGAATTTTAGTGAAAATTTAGTTCATTTCCAACATTATGTCGTTGCTGTTCGGCAATCATTAAATGACGTATTTCCGTAAGAATCGATTGGAAGAAGAGGTGCCATAGAATGGCCACCACGATCTTCGGATCACACACCTTGATTTTTTCTTTGGGGTCATTTAAAGAGTGGTGTACGAAACACAACCTGCTTCAATAGAAGATCTTCGTAATCGGATAATCAGGGAATGTCATTCAATACCAAGGGAAGTGTTTGCAAATGTGAGACGTGTATTTGAGCAGCGTTTATTTTATTATTTTATTGTTTAGAATAAAATGGTGAACAATATGAACACTTAATTTATTTTTGTACTACATAGGTGTAACGTAAATAAATGAATTACGTTGCGCAAAGCGTATTTTATCGTTTATCATGTAAATTACAAGTACATTATCCGATCAGTTTATTGTTGAATAACTCTTTTCTGTGTTATCCTAATCTACATTTGTATGGTACCAGTGAAAAGGATTTTTCAAGGCCTTTCCAACTATGTGTCGTAAGGGGAGAGTTGCCATTTAAGATTTCAAAGTGGCCAGTGGAGGTAGGGATGTTGCCATGTTTGTGGGGTCGCTTTGGTTTCCCCTACGTACTACCGAAACTGTTTTGGTCATTTTTTGATATTTCTTAGTTTAAACAAGATACAGCCAATTGAAACTTTTCAAAAAGTCGCCCTGCTTAGGGAGGTATCTCTATGACAGACTAGCTGGAGAAAATGTTAGATGTCTTAGAAATGCGGTTGGATAAATAAGTTAAAAGCAAAATAGAGTATGTTTATTCCAATTATCAAGGCAGGTATAATACATAAAGGATTTAGAGTACATTATTGTAAATTGGCATTAAAGCAGTAATGAACTATACATTAAAATTAACAATAATAAATAATTTATGAATTTTGTAATGAAACAGCACAATTAATTTAATAATAGTATAAAAATGCAAGACATGATTGGAGAAACGTGGCAAGTGGTTGATTAATGTGGAAATTTTAAATTTGAATATAATTAACATCCCTAATTTAATGCAATTATAATATTTGTGTTTATGAAAATTTTAGCTTATTAAATGAAACATAATTCCCGAATTTATATATTTTGAGTTGGTTTATGTAAAATAATTTCATTTTATGTTTAAAATATTTCCAAATAAACAATTGAACTTGTTTGAGAACATTCACATATTGAGTAATTTTGTGTTCAATAAGCATGGTCAATTTGTAAAATGTTCTCATATTGTTTGTTTGTTTATGTATTTTACGTTCTTCCTTTATATGTGATTCCGAATTTTATGGTTTTATCATACAAATCTCACTGAAGCTAATACTTCAACCTTTGTCTAACTCTCGCCTACTATATAGAAATTAACGCAATTATTGGCGCTGTAGATATTTTACTTGGTTTTTCGTGTACACGAAAAGGATACATCAATCGTGTAATAAATAGTAGTCAGTCATCCTTAAAATAGGGTGGAAAATTATCTCTTTTAGAAAAGAGCATTATCAATTTTTTCGCTAGCAATCGTGAAGCCTAATAGAAAGATTTTGTCATTTTTGCGTTACTATTTTGTGCCTAAGATTTCATTCACCCTGTTAACATTAAGTAAGCTTCCCGGATATGCATGCATGTCAGCCAGTTACAAAATACCTACTCCATATTTAATAGTACAATTTGAAAAATTTGATAAATTATGAATAACATCAAAATAGTTCATTCTTCCGCATCCCATAAAGTTGGATTTAATTAAATCTACTCCATAATTGACTGAGTGAACTTATAACCTTGGAGCAACCTACAACTTTGCTTAATTCTTATAAATTATTGGAATTTATTTATTTACTTCCTTCTTTACCCTAGTTTAACTGCGAAGTAGTTATACTAGGGGACGTTTATAGCATGCCCTTCATGATGAGAGAAGGGAATGAAAAGTTAGTCTTTGATAAAGGTATTTTATTTAGTTATGTCAGTTTTTGCCGAGTGATCTTCAAGGCGTTCTATCAACTTTGTTCTATGGTTTTCGCCTTGACTGATAGGATCAGTGGCTCTTAAATCTTTGCTTAGATTGAAATTTGACATGTAAAATGGAGCATTGCTTATTAGCCTTAAGAGTTTGATCCGAGTGGCGGTAATCGTGTTTTTTGATCTTTTTGAACTCTGAATCCAAATTTCTTCCCCATAATTTAACATCGGAATTAAAACCGCCTTCATAGTTTTGTTTTCAATTTCTAGCCTTAATTTACTTTTGGGGCCTATTACGTTGTATATTATAATTATCGTTTTTTGACAAAGTTAGCTCTTCTTTTTACATGTTGAGTGAATTTTAAATTAGTATCCAAAAGTATACCCAAATACGTTCCCTTTGTGTTAATTTTGTGGTTGCCTAACTTGTTAGTTTTGCCTCTTCTGTTAGTGAATCATATTAACTAAGTTTTTTTGCGAATTTATTTTTATTTTCCAAATTTTCAAAAGGACTCGAGTTTTTTCTCAGCTTTTAGTAGTCTGGACTTAGCGTTTGAGATTCTTAAATCTGAAGATGCTATTGCTGTATCGTTTGCAAATTGCAATGTATGGACACCTTTCAGATCATTAAATTTTGGAATGTCATATACAAATATGTTGAATAGTGTGGGAGATAGCGGTGATCTCTGCAGAAGACATTGTCTTGCAATCCTAGGCTATGAAGTATTCGAGCCTATCTTCAGCCTAAATTTTCTGTTTTTCAAAAATGCGCTTGTAAACCTAATTAAATCAACAAGGGTTTTGAGAAGAGCCATTTTTAAAGATTATGGCATTTTTCTAAAATTTATCATTGGGCTTTTCAATATCGAAATGAGCGAGTCCGTTTTCGATTTTTGCCTTGTATAATGACGTGGTTAAATTGTATGCTTGCTGGACTGTTGTACATTTTTTTTCTAATGCCGAATTGAATATTTAGAATTTTCTCATTTTCTTAGAGGAATGCTTGTAATTTTTGATTTACAAAAAGCTCAGCAGTTTTGCAAGGCCAATCAATAAGCTAATCGGTCTTCTGTTGGCCGGAACAGTTGGGTCTTTATCTTTTAGGAAAGAATCCCTGGTTTGATTTATAATACGGCCTACAAGTTTGCCTCCATGAGTTCTTTGCTGTCATTGGTCAAGGAAATTGTAACCATTCTGGAAATAGGTCAATCGCTGGAAGATCCTAGGCTCATTGCAACAAACAGGAATATACCAAAGGTAAAGCGTTGGGCTGCCATGCATTCCTTGCAATCTCAACCTAACATTAAAATCAGGATCTCACTAGGCAGAGGAAATTGCGTAACTCCTGCTGTCCGTAGCTTTCTGTCCACCCGGGGTTATCAGGAGCCTCCAGAGATCAGCTGTTCGGAAAATGAACTCTCTTGAAAGTTTTACGCCGAAATGGTTATATTGGAATTACTTCATTACGTTTGTTGAGATAAACTTAAACTCGTCAATATAGAAAGAGGGTGCCATAAGGCTTTAATTGATTCAGAGCTTGACCTATCCTGTTCAACTTGATGATACGCGTACTACAAAATGGTAGGATTTTACACGGAATGCTCTAAATGGTATCCATAGGAAATTACGCAAAGGTTACTGCGGCGGAAAAAGATAGGCGTGAGGAGGACAATAGTTTGTTAAAAGCCAAGACGGAACGTACACAAGCACGACTAAGGAAATCGCGAAGGTATTGTTTGCAAAATTCTTTTCGACGATTCGCCGGAGGTAGACGATATAATAAGGATTGCGCTGAAACATAAGGAAACACCGACGATTAGAAAATAGAATCTGGGAACTTGGCAGGGATCTTAACGTTGGGACATGACAGCGTCACGGCAGAAGCAGCCAAACGGACGTTGGGCTTAGGTAATGAAATATCCACAAGGATATTTAACCTCCACTTAAACCAATGAGCTTCTGCCCGATAAACCTATTTTCGATAGTGAGTAAATGGGCTGAACAGGATTATCGCAAAGTGCATCGAATATTACATAGCGGCACGAACAGGTTTTAATAAACAATAATTCAGATTTATATACAGAAAATCAACCATAGACGCCATATGAGGTGAATTAAGGACGACATGAAACGTGGGAAATATTGCACGATCATCTCGGGTGCGTTTGACAAGACGGCGTGGCTGGACATATTAGGACAACATGAAAGACGAGATCCCTTGCAACTGGATTGAACTGACAAGGGACTATTTCTAAAACAATAGCAATGGTGAACTGGTCGATGGATTCATAAGCACACCCAAGGTTGCTATTCTGGGCCAACGTACTGGAAATTCCTTTACGCAAGCCTATTCACAAAGCGGTTATCGGAGGGCTACAAAATTATCGCCTTGTAGATAATGCTGCGCTAGTATTTAGAGCTGCAAAATTCAAAGTGCTGCTCAAGGTTACAGCAATTGAAGCATTAGTCATTACACAAGAGCGGGCGAATGGGACATAGTTGAAAACTACTACCCGAAAGAGCGGGAACGAAGCGGGAAATAAAATGATATTTTAGGTACGGAAAGGATATAATGCACGGCGATTATCTAGCTGAAGGGAAAGAGGAAGCAATTAGCTCACAAAATTCAATGGACAGCAAGTTAACGGTAGGAATCAGGTCAAACATTGTAGGGATCAGAAGATCTTGCGATGTTTGCATCGGTTTGGCCCAACTAAATGAAATTAAAAGAAAGGTAACAACTTAAAGTAGTGTTAACATATCAAGCTGTGTCGAGGGAGGTAGCACATACCATAATTGAGATATCCCAGGGCTAAGTCGCTCTAAAACTGTAAAAATTCAAAGCGTAGTCTTTGGGTCACGGGTACAATAAAACTAATTTATATTTTTACTTCCGGGATTACTCATTGGAGTGGGTAGACCCCTAGACCCCTCTCTTGGAACGGTTCGTATTCGGTTGTCCTAAATAGGAGAAAGTTGTGAAACGATCTTTTCACAATCGTATATTTAAAAACCAAGCTCGGAGGAAGTAATAAGATGGATAAAACCTTCAAAAGTAATTTTATTCGTAATAACGGAAATAGTAATTTAAATGAACACTTTGTAACACTTTGTACATATTTACATTGGCTGATATTTAACGGTTACAAATTAAATAATTGGATTTTAAAATACTTGAAAGCTTTTAATGCAAAAAGGCGTTCTTAGTATTAAGATAATTATGACAGACGGTTAGAGTCGCTTTCCTTCTTTGCAAGGAAGCGTAATATTCTGTATTCCTGTTACTTGTGAATTTTGTTCGGATAGTTCAGTATCCTTTCAGGTGCGAAAAGGGGCCACGTCTCTTTCGCGTAATGACTAGGACGGTTCAGACGATGTTCCCGGTCATCCACTCGTGGCCGATGCTACACGGTAGACGAAGTCATCACGAGTTGCTGGCGTCAAACAGACTCTCGCTACCTAGCCAACACAAAAATGTTTGACGACAGCGTATTCACGGATCCTAGTGACGCTTGTACATTCGCTACAAATCCAACACAACGTTCGAACATTCTAGTTATGCGTATTTCCGGGATCGGGCCGCTACAGAGCAAGTCATCCGCTTTCGACAATAAGATACACAGGATCGGATAATAAAAGGGGTTTCACCCTTTCGGATGTTTGAACTAACTTTGCAGTTTCAATTCTGCGACGGCGGTTTTGAAATTTTAATACAAACAATTCGGTGTGGATGGTTTGCGTTCATTGCAGTTAAAAAAGCGCTTTATAATTCATCAAAAATGTCTCGACCTTCTAGGCAGAGATGCACCTATTCTTTATGCAAAGAACGGTAAGGTATAAGCTCGAGCAAGGATTGTAAGAACTAGCGGTGTTAGCTCGAGCAAGGGATAGCACGAACTATCGGTGTTATCCCGAGTATGGAATAGCACGAACTCTCGTTTTAGCCTAAGAGCTTCGTTCTCTTATACAGAATACTCGGTATTTAGTTCTCTGTTCCTCGAACGTTTTAGATAATTGTTATTCGATCTTACACTTATTGATAAGCGTATCGCCCATGTGCTTTGATTATCAATTTATCTATAACGTAATATTGCGCAATTCCAATTAATATTTTCTTGTTAATTAAATTCGGTTTTGAGATTGTTGTATGTTTGTTATACATTTCGGTAGCAGTCTTTATTCCCTTTGAACGGTTTCTTACTACTTTGGTTATTGCGTAATATGTCATCATCTCTTAAGTTCTACTTAATTACATTTTATTTACATGCAGGCTACTAAACAATATTTATTTTAAATTAATTCGCGGTCACTCACTCCAGGACCAGTTCTTATTGTCTTTTTAAAATGTCTTATAAATTTAAAAATCTGGTATTTTTGCGGAAACGTAAGACGTACGTATTTGTTGCAAATCGGATTTTGCGTCGCTTTTTACAGTCACAGTCATAAACAGAAATGCAGAGCCCATAATTCGAGGGATCCTGGACAGATGACGATCAAGGATAGGTGTAAAGCAGTTAGGGTAGGATACCTGGCGAAACTAGGTAATTTTGATTTCACCTTAAGTGAGCATGCCACACGCAGTGTTGAAATATATGCGAACGGTTCAAGAATAACTACTAGAGAAACAATTACTTCATTTCTTACATATAAAGGTAACGGGAGCTCGGTGTACCGGAGAGAGTTAGTGATGATCATAGAAGCTCTTTCTTTTATACTATCGCGCGTTAGGGTTCTGACCGAGATGTAGATTCCTAGCCACTACTGATCGGTATTCGCTGCCTTGTAATAGAAGCGCCAACCGCCTTGTTAGCCGATATATTAGGAAAGATACTGAAACAGTGAAGTTGATAAATATTACATTTCATTGGACAAGTCTCGCGTTGGAAATAAGGGAAACTGGTGCAGTGCAAACCTAAACAATCCAGATTTCAGTGGAAAGCTCTCAGCAAATTCCTGCTTTACACTTTAATAGTAGAAGCATGCCAAACTTCACTTTTCGCTTGTCCCGCATTAACCCGTGCTTCATCTTTGTAACAACTTTTACCTTATCCTTCGTGATAGACTCTAATGGTAGTTAAACATTTTCTTCTCCATAAAGCAATAGCTGGTTTTTGGTTCATTTTGATCATTTATCGTACTTAAATCCAAATTGTAAAATATCCGACATAATGTTGAACGACTAAATTTTGGTAACGAACCATCTTCGTTAACAACCTGAAGCACTTTCCTTACAGTTAGAATTTCACTGCGAAAATAAGAAGGATGTATAATTAAGAACGGGAAGTTCATGTACAGTTGAAAATGGGATTCGCTTAAATCGCAACAACCATATAAAAGAATTAGAAAGCGCATCTTTCTCATAACAGCTGTATTTGAAATAGTACGTGTGATATCTTTATTGAGAACGATTATAATGCAACAACGTATTATAGCAACTTCACCTATTTTAAAAGGGGAGCGTGTTAATATCGATATACTTTCAGTGCGGACGGATCTGTGTAAACCAATTCGAACCTTAGCGTATGCATGGACTTCTCGTTCTTACCGTACATCTCTCCTTATAGCAAGTTTCTCAAATTTCGTGAGCTGTTTTGGGAAATTTTGCCGATCCATGTTCCACATTGTTATTCCCAATTCTAATTATAACCGATGTTTACTTGACTGCATCTGTCTCACTGATTTTTCGTGACCTTCTTTATTTTTCTTAATTTCCATCGTAGATGCATATTAAGTCGCTTCACAGCACCCCCCGTTCGGTGCAGTGACGAGTGTGGGTGGGTGCGGTTTTGTTAGCGCAGGCCCTTATTTGTCGTAATTGGTAGAGCAGTAGCCTATTTATTATCGAGGTTTCTTCTTAGCATCACGCTTTGTAGAGTGGGAAGGACTTTTAGGTCGCGTTCCATGTCCGCGTTTCTTACGTAGAAGGCGGTCCAAATAGTCATCAGGATCTTATTGTACCCAGTTACAAATTCTTTGTTGCTGCTGGTTTCCTGTCTGCCCAGATCTCTTCACCGTATGTCAGGATTGGAATCAGGACGGCGTATTCAATCTTGTCCTTAGTTATAAGCGGCAGGGTACTGTGCTTTCTGATTATTCTAAACAGCTTATGTGTCTCTATCCGTGCTAGTCCTTTCTACTAACGTGCTCCCGTAATAGTGGTTTTCGGTCAAGTGTCACGCCCAGATATGTGCCATTTACCGAGTTCTTTGGAATGTGGGTGCACTTCGACTCAGTTTTACGTCTATTTACGCCAATTTTCCACTTTTCAGTGAACTCTTGGATTTTTTGAAGGCACTTCTTCATTTGTTTTTTTTGTGGTCATAATAAGTCCAAATTTCTCAAATACTTGTATTGTTTTTTATTTTAGCGACCGGTTTCGTGGAGTTACATTATTTCCACATCTTCAGGTGGAAGATTGACAGATTTAAAAATGTTTAAATATAAATCAAAAATTTAATTTCTAAATGTAATATATAATTAATGAAGCTCTAACGGTCTGTTTTTTAATTAAATTAATGAATTACTTTCTAACTAGAAGTTGCAAAATCTATACACATTTTACCATTTTCGGCTTAATAGAAGTTCACCAGTGGTATGTGCTGGAATATTAGCGGAAGCCCGTTCCTAATTGATCTTTATTGATGGAAAATTGCTGACTAATTATGACAAAAGCTAGACCATGTGTAAGTGGGTACACTGCAGAATATCTTAAAGAAGTCCTCATAGAAAAATTAAACTGTTGAACATATTCTTTGGATGCAAATCCTGTAGAGCTTGTCCGGTACATTAAAAGTCGCGTGGTTATGTCAACCACTAGAAATAACCTATAAAATGATGTTTGTAATTTCATAAATGGCATACATCACCCTATTCATGCATTTTTAGGGCTATTAGATAATGTTCAATAAAAGTTGGCATATGCTTTTTGTATACACTAATGGTGTTCTTGACTATGCCCAACTACTTTTTTTTATTGTAAAGTATCATAGACATGCACATGATTGTATAACGTAAGTTTGGCGACCATGTGGCATTGTTAAACGCAGTAGTAACTGCAAATAAATAAATTTACTTCTCATTGTTTGAATTACTCTACAATGCGCAACAAATCTAGCCGCGAATTAGTAGCGTAAATTGTTTACATGTACAATAACAGCTATAAGTACCTTTCATAGTGCTACAGGTAGAGTCATCCACGAGTATCGTGGTCGATACAGTCACCCAGCTACGATGTAAGTCTGGATTAACAATTCATTGCAAGTATTTCAAAAAATATGTTAGAAAAAAATTCGAAATTGTAGAATTGCTATATTTGGGCATAGTATTGTTCGTAAATGAACGGGTAGGATATATCGATCCTCAAATAGCAAGTTTTATCTCGCGTGCTAAAAATCTATCACACATTTTTAGTTATAACTTTAACAAAACGTTTCTGCTGATAATCATTTTTGAATCTTTAAATGCTTCCAGTATCTTTAATAATATTGTAATAAAGCTTCCTAAATTCTTTAAAATAAATTATGTAATACAAACAGATAAGATATTTCTACAAAGGAAATGAAAACTTTTGAAATAGTTGACTATAAGAAGTACGTGATCAACGTCTTGATCAGCTTGGAAGATATGGCAATAAATTATATAAAGACGAGGGTCGATGAATGCGCCTTAGAATATGTAAATTGTAATCCTTAGTTAAATTGCCGCATGTTCTATGAGATTTAAAAGATGTAGGAAACTGGGATAACACAGTTTTTAAAGAGAGGATTTGCAGAAAACTTTTATTTTTCGTTTTTTAATTGAAAACGGATTTGAAATTTCGACACAATAT
This sequence comes from Phrixothrix hirtus, assembly GCA_024586415.1. Taxonomy (NCBI): domain Eukaryota; kingdom Metazoa; phylum Arthropoda; class Insecta; order Coleoptera; family Phengodidae; genus Phrixothrix; species Phrixothrix hirtus. The sequence goes on from JAHWXV010651317.1 coordinate 35,504, forward strand.
TGGCTGTATTTCATTGTATTGATTTTAATCTAGCTTATGATGTTGAGCTTCATTGAAGTTTTAAATTTATTGGCAGTCTAGAGTAAAATAGCTGTAATTTCAGCTTAACAAACTATAAAGGCTTGCAAAAAAGTTACGAATAACACACCTTACTATATAAAATAGCTTTTGCAAAATAGATTTGTGTATAAATGTGTGAAAAGCATTCCCCTTCTTCTGAACCATCATTTACAGAGGGTACCAATTTATAAACATTAAAATGTGTTACACCAAAACCTTTAAATGCAAAATTCATAACAATGAATTGTGGAGTAAACACAGAGAACAAAATATTGGCAGTTATTGGTTCCGCACTATTTTTCATTTTTTGTGTTTTATAATTAGAAAACTTCTTGCTGTAATTATAGATTCTAATATTATTTCCTTTGAGATTTAGAAATAGTGAATTTTAATGAATGTTATTTTTGCAATTCGATTATAAAACGCTTTAATAGCGTGTTTAAGTAATTTTATACAATATTTCCCCTGTAAAGAAAATTAAATCAAAAAATACTATGTATTCCGTTTTTGAATGGATAAAATGTATCCTAACTCAAAATTGTAATTGGTTGTGACGTATGAATAACCTAATTCAAATTTAAACACAACTTAATGTATACTAAATGCTTTATTAATTCGAAAGCGTCATTTAATGTAATCTGTTTGTATTTGTACTGTTTACTTCCTGTTTAATTTTGGAATATTCTAACATAAGTCGATAGTGCTCATTAAAGCCATTACCTCAATGCATCAGCAAGCATCTCACTTAGGGGAGGAAATGCTTAATGTTGCTTAATTTCTATTAAGTAATATCTCTTCTTCAAAATATACCATTTATATAAAGAAATGTTTAGTAAGCACACTAGAAAAGGAATTTTAAACTCCTTATAAACCTAGGAAATACTAAAAATCTTCTTGGAATTATTTTTATATAATTTTATATTAGAAAAATGTGAATTAAACGACCATAAAAACTAAGAAAGGGAAATATTAAGGAATATTTCCATTTACATATTGGGGTGTGGTTTAAATGAATTTAGTTGATAAAAAGTAGAAAATATATTTGTCAATTTATTTAGTCCGGGTCCAAGTTAAATATATTTAAATAATGAGATATTAGTCAAACGTTTCCGCCTGTTGTTGCACAAGCATCATCAGCCCGATGCTACAATTAATGCGTTATAATAATTATATATAATATACCGGGTGGCAAAACCGTCCGGAATATTGTAAATAACTCAAAAACGGTTTTATTAATTTTTACAAATATTTGCTGGTCGATACAGAAAAAATTCTAAATCTAGGGGAAGAACTTTCGTTCATGTGCGACGACTTTTCGGTTAATTATTTGCTTTGTGATCGATAACTCAAGCTCTAACCTTTATGACTTAAGGTCGGCATATGATAAGTGTACGTTGAACTAATTTATAGTCCAATTGGCCTTGAGCTAGCTCACTCTCAGTTGGAGGTTTGTGGGTGGATTCGAACGTGCTCGTAGTTAATAAGAAGGCCAATATTCAATGGCGTTGTATAGCTACTTTCGAGTGTAGCTGTATATACTACT
>JAHWXV010651381.1:0-10004 GCA_024586415.1 Phrixothrix hirtus
GGGGGGGGGGATTATATTGAAAAATGAAATTTAATTGTGAATCTACGCAGTTTCTTTCATAGTCAGGCCGGGAAATTTTGGCGCAATCACGAATTTTAAGCACTCATATTTTATACAGAGGAAGGTAGAAGGTTGCCAGATAAAATTCTAAGATGCGTTACTTTCTTAATGACATACTTTTAGGTTTGCAATTTGTTTCTCAGATGATAGTTGATATGGGATTATCTTGGTAGTCAAACCTAGTTTTGTTGTCACTCAGTTAAGGTATATGGTAATCGTAGATTAAGAACAACGGGGTGGAGGGGGTCTGTAAACTTGATTAGATAGGAAAATGGAATGTCATACAAGAAGACTCGCCGCAGATTTGGGAACTATGCATCAACGAAGTTGACGCATATTTTTGGGCACCCTTCATGTGTAATTTTTGATAATTAATTATTGAATTTTACTTTTTATAGTCAATTTTATATTTTCCAGCTTATCTTTAATTTAAAATTCGGTCTTTAAATTTTCTAAATTGTTAAATATTAGATTAATATATTTACATTGTAAATATTTCCGTTATTTGAAACTAATGTTCTGTTGTTTTAATTTTAGTCTAAAAAGCAGCTTTATTCGTTTTCAAGCATTGCTTTGGTCAAATGTTATCATTTGAAATTCAATATTTGACATTCGCGACGCCGAATGATACCATTGCTTACTTCATTTTCATTTTAATGTGAATTTCAAAATTAATTTCTATGTTTGTTCAACTTTATTGATAAAAAGGAACAATATTGTAACAAAATTAAGAACAATAAATACTCAATAGAACATTCTGGAATAGTCCAGAAGGTTCCTTATAATTAAGGCAGATGATGTAATCACAAATGACTCATTGTGGTAACTTATATCTGTCAATTAAATTCAAGGTCAGTAATGAGTCATATGACTAATTCTATTTCCTTTGTTTTCTTAATATTCTGGACTTTTTCGTTCCTATATAAATAGCAGATTAGATTAGTTTTAGTTTTAATTAGAATCGTGTCCTGTTAGTTACTGTTATATGAATAGAAATATAGACATTTGTTGTTAGTGTACAGTGAAATAAATATTTAAATAAATAAGTGTAAATAAATAATCCTAATATTAGTGAATATAAATAAAAATCTTTAAACATTTAACTAGTATCGATACAATATGAATACTATTCGGAACCTATGTTAGCATTTTATTAATCAGTCACTTGGTACCGAACTAGCAATTACTCATGTTCGATCGTTGACATAATTCCAAAAGTTCTGGTGGTTTAACCGGATAATGATAAATTGGAAGCATTTCTCAACGAAAACTCAGGTTAAATATTAAAGAGTTTGTAGAATAGCTTCAAGTTGATATATCAACAGTATTTTGCCGCCTGAAAGCATTGGCAAAACATCTTGTTCATAAACTCTCTGCAAAAGCGTAAAAAGTTGTTTTATGGCGAAATTGATCTATTTTAACAATTTGATCTCGGTCAGCTATCAAAATTTACAGCAAAACGTTGTCTATCAGATGCAATCGTTCACGACAACAACTCTATGGCTGGAGACTGTTAAAATTTGATTGGAAAACTTTGCCACATCCATCTGATTTTCATCCATTCAAATCGAATCCGCCTACCTGATACACTTTGCGGTATGCTGCGGTAAAACCAAAATGGGTGACAAATAAATTACGTTAAAAGGTGAGTCATCAAACTCCCATGGAAAAAGACTATTTTGTTAGAACCCAGATGGTATATTATATCCATAGGATATCTATGCTATTTGAGATTTTATTAGTTTTTCATCATATGTACAACTATTGCACTGTGGTGATCAGTTTTATATAAATAAGAAAATCACATTCCGGAATTTCAAAATTTTTGGTCTCGTTGTTTGCATAGAGCTTGGTTGTGAACGTTTCCACATAATCGCAGTGTATATTCTACAGTAGGTGATCGGCGCTTTGTATATATCGTACTTAACTTTATTTACTTCAAAATTTGTTATAATTCCTCAGGGGCAATGAGATTCCTACGAACTGAAGCGTATCGATTGTTTTCAATAGAAGCGACATAATATGATTGGGTATTGTTTCTTCATTATATACACATAATTGGTTAAAAAAGGACACATAAACTTTAAGTGCTCATAATTCACGACTGATTTTCGGACATAATTCGGTAACTGCCTTATCGACTTTTTATAAAACACTCTCAGACTCACCGAGTCAGATCAAGAATGGCAAATAAATTTAACTAACATGCAATAATCGATAGAATTTCTCCTTGAAGATCTAAAGGAAATGCCGAAGTTAGTTGAGAAACTCTTGTCTATTATATTTTTATGAAGGTTAACAGGGATCAGTTAATAATAGGATTAGAATAAAATAAATATCGTTTTATTAATATCTACTGTACGGCAGTACTGATTTATTAACAATAAAATATTCTAAAGATTAATTTATGTTAAAATACCTAAATTCTGTCACAGTATAAAAACAACGGAAACCAAACAGTCGAAAAATGTTATACATTAAAATGCTACATTCCTATTTTTAATAGGATATTATGATACAGGTGTATAAGCTAGCCTTTAAAGCACTTGCAACGGGTTTAAGGGCACATTGCAAGTGCTTTAGAGGCACGTATACACGTGCATCATACACTATTTTTTATACACCTATTTACGAAATAAGAGAAATAAAACTAAATATTAAAATCAAATCAAAATCACTTTTTATTTGAAATAGGTTACGTGATATTTTCAAAAATACTATTAAACTGTTGTTTACAAACTTGTTTGACAGATATTTAGAAATGATTACAAAATAATATAAAATTTTCATCTGAAATTAAATTTCAATTAATCGAAATTGTGTATTTAACATTTACACGAAATTTTTCCATTTGTTCTTACATTCAAATTACTTATGTATATTAATTATTTGAATTAAATTAGAGTCGACTAGTAATAATAAATAAAATAATTATAATTTTTGGATAGTCGGTCTATTTAAATAAAATTCTATATATATCCTAATCATTACATTAATGTAATTTGATGTGTGAAATAAATGCACATGTATCATACCCTATTTTTTATTACACCTGCATAATTATTTGTGAACTAAGAAAAATAAAATTAAACATACTTTTAATTTAAAACAGGCAGGTTACCTGATATATCCACAAAAAGCATGTCGATAGCAACGAGGAATTAAATAATTATTGAAACCGTTGCCTAGTAACCTTTAAAGAACGGCGTGTTTTAAAGGCCGTTTTATGCACGCTGTTAAGGCTTGTAAACAACGTTTATGATGCAGGTATAACAGAAAAGCTTTTAATATTAAATAAAATGAATTTGTTGATCTTTTTGTGGCGGGCGTTTTGAAATACCAAAGTTCCTTTTAACTAATACCGACATTTTGTCATCTTTTTTAGAATTTAGCTGCACCTAGACGTTTTATGTTGCCACAAATTCTACTATTTTACCTTATCCGATAAGAAAGCATATCTTTAAATTTTCTCCACTGAGAAATCAGCCACAAGTGAATTTAATTTCTAAATTTCGGAATTAAAACGGCAGCCCAGCGGTGATACGATTTTGTTGTGTGCATTAAGCAATTGTTTCACGACAACTTATTAAAAACTGTTTTGTGCTGTAAAAAATACAAGGTTTTGTGTTAAAAATAAGAACGTTGAATGTTATTAATTGAAAATAGTAAGCCTCGAAAATTTTATTTTTAGGCAAACTTAACCAGCGAACAACCTTTTCCTTTGCTACTTTTTATAATCTTAAAAAATATAAAATTTATAAGCTGTGCGATGAAAAAATCAACACCCTGTATATTTATTAAATTTGATTATAAGGTAAGGTTTGCCTATATCGAACCAAGTTTTATTTTTTAAGTTCCCGTCTTTCTTCAATTTTCTTATAGGGCGGTTTCTTCCGGAAAATGATTTATTTCATATATAGCACCAATTAACTATTTTTGCGCGAGTTGGTCATCCTTTATCCTCATCTCCTGGTTGTTGCATGCTGATTTTTTGATATCTCGATATCTTGAACGATTTTCTTATTTTTTTTAATTGCGTCTCGTCCTTGTTGTTTGATGTATTCTTCCCTTTTAGTTTTAATGGGTCTAGGCTTCAAATTTTCGTTTGGCAAAACAAAACAACCTGCAAGCCACATTTGGATAATTCTGAAGACTACTTGCAGCGTTGTTCAATATTGCAGATATATCTTATGATTTTGCGATTCGTCCAGGCACCTCAAACTGAGTAACTTGTTATTTTGGATTAAAGGATTACAATTTATAATTGAACGTCTCAAGGGATTTAAAGATAGGCACGTAGAAAAGTTGAAATCGATATGTTGCCGTCTTGTGACTTAACAACTGAAGTAGAAATATCCTATTTTAATGTGCAAGAACGATGGATTCTAAGTTTTTTAAGTGTTTTATGACCATCTAGGACAATTAAAACATCTTCATTAACGTTTGGCTTCACATAAGATAATAAGATAAAATGTTTCGGTCACTTCACAAAGAGATCGGAATTTATTTATCTAGAATCTGAGACCACAACCAAACTCTCAGAAGGAGCACCATTGACATGAAAAGGGTGAATCCATTTTCATTTATAAATTATCCTTGGGAACAAACATACAAAATGCGCTTATGCATGACATAAGTGTTATATTAACTCTTCCTTCCCCACTGGATGGAGTAACTATTTGAGGTTTACCTTTTTTGGCATACAAAATCCTACCTCGATTTTATTAAATCCTGGGACTAAAAATTGATATACTTTCTGGCTGATGCAAGCTGACATTTGAATGCCATTTCAATAAAGAATAATACCACTTCCTTCTAGCTTTCTTCTTTATTGAATGGATTTTGAAAATATAGATTCCTTCTGAGAATGTTAGATTTAACCTAAATAGTACTTTTTCTAATTTCAAAATATGTTCAACTAACCCTTCTTCTATTAGGTAGTACCTGTTTCTTTACTTCCCCTCTTGAGCGTATTATAAAAATCTTTTAGAAATGTTGCTGTTTCTACAAGATTTTTCTAAATAAATTTCACCTTATTTATATACTTCCAAAGCGCTGAGCATACATTGTGAGCTTCATTTACTGTATTGTCTTTTTGTCACTATTTTATTTCCTATAGAAATAGAAAAAAATTGCAAGTTTAATGGAAATAGTTCACAGCAAAATAAATGAAGGCACTAACCTCGTTTAGTGTGGTGGTTAGCATATTTACCTCTACGCCTAAAGGACGTAGGTCCAAACAAGGACGAGCTTGATCAACTTTTCCGCGGAGAAAAATTTAAAACAGTGGTCTTCTTTCCGGATAATGAAGTAAAATCGTAGGACCCGTTTCAATGTGATGTTTGGCACGTTAAACCCTATTGGGGACGGTGACTTCTCTATGTTCAACAAAATTCTAGTAGGTTCGGCGAATTGACCATAGTAGTTGGTCAATAGGGCCAAGGGAATTTCCATATCATAAAACCTTGAAAATGCTGCAGCAAGCATATGTGGAAGATTGAATGATCAGAATACGGAAATACGCACGGTTAAATCATTCTAAAGCGGGCAGAAGATTATCTGACGAAGATCCCAGGCCTAGACGGCGTTTTGAACCATCAAATGATGATACCATGGGTGCAGTTCGTTCTGTGATTTGTAAAGATCGATACATAGTTGTACAAGCGGTTGCTGAAGAAGTGTCGGCATGGGTATATAATCATGTCATACAAGTTTAACGGAAAATGTGTGCCGCGTTTGTTGGCCGATTAACAATAAGAGAACCGAACTGTTTGATCATACCAATGTCGTACAAAACTTTGTGAAAAACATCACAGGAGATCAGCTTTGGGTTTATGACTATGATGTCGAAACTGAGACGTAACCGTCGAATTGGGGGAGGAAAAGAACGCCCCGGTTAAAAGAAGCCCACCCGAGTCTATCAAACATGAAGGCGCTGTTGATCGTTTGTTTTTGGTTGGAAAGGATTAGGCCATTATGAATTCGTTCCACGTGGTCAAATAGTGAACAAGGCGTTCTACATGGAAGTTTTAAGGCTTTTGTTGTATGGAATATAAGAGTTCGATGTTACACCACGATAACACTCCATCTCACACGGCATTCCTTATTTGCAGTTATCTGGTAAAATACAAGAAAACCCCCCTGCCGCACACATCTTGCTCTCCAAACTCGATCTTAACAGATTTTTCATATTTTCCAACCTGCAAAGACGCAGTTTTCAATTTATAAATGAGAATGAGGAAAATATGATACAACAGCTACGCAGGAAATGTTTCAAAAATGAAAGAAACATTGGGAGCGATGTATTGCCAGCAGAGGGGACAAATCGGAATAAAGTTTAAATTGCATATGAAGTTTTAATTACTTGAACATACCTCCAGAGCTGGATCTAACCTTAAATGTAATATTAAATCTTTTGAAAATATTTAGTCGTTCAAAAAGTAATGTTTAAAACTCGCTCGAAACTGCTATATCATTGCGTGTGTTATGTTCTGTGTTATATGGAAAAAAATGCCCAGTAAACTAAATTATTTTTGACTTCGTATTTCACAATATAAGTTAAAGTTGAAATGAGAAGAATTGATCCACTGACCAAAAACTATTGTTTCTTCTTTATTAAGATTTTGTTATTATCTATCATTTAACTGAGCTTTTATTGTAATAAATTAGAAAAAATCTAAAGTAATGCCAAGCGTGGGATTGGTTTGCATGAAGTTAGTCCATCATTTGCAGAAATAGAAATGTGTCTACAATTACCTGATCTTGGAAGGTTGGTCCGAAGAAGACCGGCAACATAGTGAAAGAGGCACCGATGGAAGCAGAAGAATAAATAGCGTTAAGTAATTCCCAAAATAATGTTAGGAGAAGGACTCGTTCATTTGGTAATTGGAGTTACTTAAGTGATGTAACACACATCCGCAATGTAGTATCTATATTTTCTGACGAATCTTGGTTTTATTTGTGAGCTCACGATGGTCAGTGATGAGTTATACAGAGGCAACGAAAATTCCAGAATCTCAGATTTGCTGTTTAGCGCGAAGTCTCTCATTAGAAGTATTATGGTATGGAGTTGAGTTAGTTTTGAAACTATGATTCGTTCGGAACCTTCAAAGTATTATGAATACAGAAGAATACATCCATTCAGTTTGAGAGGATAATGCTCTACGCAATGTGGTAGATTTTTTTCTTGGATTGCCAGATCTCCAGATTTTTCTACTATCAAAAATGTTGGAATATAGTTGGCAGAAGGCCAAGTTCGCTACTTAATTCACCAATGACTATGTCATTCGCGACTTGAGACTTGAAAACCAAAGAGCTTAGAGAAGAATTTCCTTAACCGCATTGTTAGAAGCTTTCACGGAGGGTTGAGCCGATAAGTTCGTTTATATGAAAATCTGATTCATTACTAAACAATTATATTTCTATACACTTCTTTCCAATAAAAAATTAATCATTTGCTGCTTACTTTAGTAATTTGGAATCGTTTGCACTGCGTGAAGATTTCTCCATACTGAGTGCGTCTCAAGTCTTTCAACTTCTCTATATGCTTAACATAGATTGTTAAAATTTGATAGATGTACGAGGTATTAATTTTCTTGCACATCTATACCCCGTTTCATGCGCGTGTGACATTGGTGGAAACAGTGTTATAGCTCATCAGTCATCAGCGCCTTGGTTTTCTTCTTACATCAGTGGCGCTTTCAAAATCAGAAACCTTAAACTTGATTTTCATCTTGGGAAATAAAAAGAAGTCGCACGGTGCAAGAACCAGGTGGAGGGTGGCAATGTTCTTGGAGATCTAAAATTGCTTCACGGATGAAGCTTTATCCTGATGCAACTTCCATGCATTTGCGCACAACTCAAGACATCTGTCGGACTTGTCCTCTCAATTCTTTTAAATCTCTATATAAGTGCTGGTTCACTTGTACTTCACTGGTACTTTCAGAAAGCCATTCAACTAATAGAACATCCCTTACATCGAAAACAACGTGCTTTAAAATTCGATTTGCTCATGTGGGCATTTTTTACTCTGGGGTAGTCCGGTGTCTTCCAGTGCATAGACTGTCCTTTAGTTTCCGAGTCATAATGAAATATACAAATGTAATAACAAATCAAGAAATCTGGATTTCACTTAATATGATTCAAAATGTCAGCACAGTTTGAAACTCGGGTCTCTTTCTGAACCAGTATAAGATTCTTAGGAATAATTTTAGCACAGAGCTTTGATATGTTTAAATTACTGTGAAAAACGTTTCTTTTTAAAATAACCCTCAATCTTAAGAGCCCCAGACTTGTCCAAATAATGCCCTTTTTTCAAAAAATTTAAAATGCTGTTTTATAACGTTTATAACGAACACAAAATTTAAGTTGTTTTAGGCGTGGTGGGTACTTGAATTAATTACCGTATAATTTTTTATATAATAAACTTCTTTCAAAAATTCAAAAAAACTTTCAAATTTAAATTCCTCATTTACGGATTTTTAATAAAAAAATTATTTCTTATTACATTAATACAAATTATGTTCCACTAATTAAAGTACTTAAGAATTTCATATAGGTTATAGACAAAATGTTAAGTGTGAAATACCGTGCGCGAGTGTATAATTTTAGTTTAAATTGTAAATAGAAAAATTGATTAATTAAAAGCTGTTATAAAAATGTTATAAGTTAATTAATAAAGATTGCACAACCTGATGCATAAATCACCAGTTACCGTCCGAAATCAATCAAGATTGTTTTGATAATTAACATAATTAACATAAGCAACAACCTCAGATGATTTAAATATTAACTAATTAGTACAAACTAATTAAAAGCTATTGTGAAATATTGAGTCACGTTATGTAAACGAATTGGTTAAAGTACATGTAATTGTTATCCGGGTTGATAAGATAGCAGACAAAGGAAACCTTCCGAATCCATGTTAGCTGAATAAAGAATGCGAGTACAAATTTAAGTATAAACAAGACGATTTCACGGGTTGCAAATCAGTCTTCATATGACACTCTATACGGGATATTGCCTAGTGCATAAACTGTAAAAACTTTGCTGCAAAGTCCAGCTATTTTGTTATATTTTACAGCGGTCCATCGCAACGTCTTCTGGACTCGCCAAGTCTGTTAAAATCCTGAATACCGTTCATATTAACAAATCATTAGAAAACACCGTATGCTAGAGATCTAATACGTAGATTCTAGGACGACGTTCTATTTCTTGTTGCTCTGTAACAAATATCGAGTATAGAATAATATAATCTCGGGGATCCTCGTAACTGAGTGTTCCTGGCGCTACCGCCACCGAATCAGCAACTAAATCGCCTTTGGGTCGATTACAAACAAGTTGCTTTGTAATCATTTGTGAATGACGTCAAGCATCCGTCACCGTCGTTGTGCGTTGAGTTGTATTGATAGCGGACGCACAACCACGCTGTACCGAAATCATCCGTTAAATGAAACATCCCGTCATTTGTCGATGAGTTGTTAAGTATCGGTCTGCAAACGGCGCTAACCGTAGAGAGGCTTAGCGATACTGAGTGGTAATGAAGGTCGCGAGTACACGCTAACGCCTTGTATCAGATATTCGTCCCCCGTATAAATTACGTACACGGCGGCCGCCAAGAGCGACGCGCCCGTGCTCAGTTCACCTAACATACTGCCGACTCTTGTATTCAAACATATCACGAACGCAGGATTTGTCCGAGTCAGGACATGCTGCGCCCACCGCTCGTTCCGATGCCGCAACAATTTCAAATACTAGTGACAGTATAAACCTCATATCAATGCTGACTTTCTATACGTACGCGAATAATTATAAATAATTTAATTTTTTCTACTGTCAGAAGGTGATGTTTATTTTATTTTCCATTATTGAACTAGTACAATTTTGATTTAATTTATGTTCCAATTACCGTTTAATTTTTGTAAATAAATTATTACTGTTACCTT
>JAHWXV010651402.1:0-11207 GCA_024586415.1 Phrixothrix hirtus
ACCTACTCCACAGGTGAGTTTTTTTTTAAATTTTTTCAAAAAAATTTTTCGCCTCCGGCGTTTTACCTGTGGCCCCATTTTTTAATTGTGCACCCCCAAGGCATACCACTACGCACCGCCACTGGCCGTTATGGTCAATATAAACCAGAACAGAAACTAAAACGCATCTATGAGAACTTAAATACAAAATGTACATCCGCAGAAATGATTTCACAAATCTTCGTGAACTAATTACCGCCGGAGAAGAATATGAAAACAACGTTACTCAGGCAAAACCTTTTAAAACACCGACGCCTTCTATACAAGCTTTTATTTCTGAAACCGCCTATCAACCGAAGAAAGAATGAAAATCTACCATGTCAGTAGAACCGTTAAAATAAAAACCGCCACCGAAAATAAAATACAAACAACGAATACCGTCAACAACATACAACCGGGAAGAAACATGTTGGAGACGTGGAAATAGAGGACATTGAAGAAACCGATGATATGCAAAACCGAAGTTCTTTTACTCATATTGTGCAAAAACTGACATATTAACGAAAAACTACTTCAAGAGGCGGGAAAACGCCAACAGCCAACGAGAACAACAGAGTTCTCCCATAAACCGCCAAAATGTACCTCTGAAATAAAAACTAAACCGCAAGAATAGAAAAATTGGTTAATTAACATCCGCAACGAATGTATTAAAAACAAACCACCGATTCTACATAAAACAAGTACCGTCCAAAATACAACGAACACCGACAGAAGACTATTCTTAAAAGTCAAAATCTCTGGTCAATCTCCATTGGCACTGATAGACTGCATCTGAACAGTCTTTTATCAACGAAATAGTTGTTAATAGCATTGTTGAGTAATAAAACCGCAACAAACCAAGAAATTCAAATAGCAAACGGCGCAACAGCCCCTATCATGGCAAACATCCTGGTATTTATACAAATACAAAATAGAAGAATTGGAGTAATTCCTCAATTAACAACCGACCTGATACTTGGCATAGATTTCTTAAACAGAAGTCGTGTACAAATAGATCCATTACGATAATTATTAAAATCTTCTAATTAAACTTGGTCATTACAGCACCGAAAAGTTATGGAGTTACAGCAGCACAGCTTCACACTACAATACCAGCAAGGTTCACTTAATAAAGTACCGACGCATTATCCAGAAATCCAATCACTGAAACTGCCGCAATTGAAATCGCAACAACACAAAAGTGCCAATGGATCGAAACTCTCAAAGCAGCAATATTAAAACGCCTCGAAAAATATGAAGACTACAAAATCGAGAAAAAAATATTTATAGAAATATCCCAACCGCAACAGAAGAAGTAGTAATGAACGAAAATCACGACACACTGAGTGTAGGTACCAATAGGTACCAATAAAACAATTAATCATATACAATTAAATTACCACTGGCCACGAATGCAAAAAGACATAAGACATTATGTCAAACAATGTCAAAGCTGCTAGCAGTACAAACCCTCTCACAACTTAAACCGGCTGGAAAAATGGGATATACAAAAATAAATGAACGATGGCACACAATCAGTACAGATCTAATAGGACTTTGCAGTATTCTAGGACACATTTACAAAATCTGTCGAAATTAAATCCTTAAGAACCACAACCGCTAAAACAATGACCAATACACTAAAAGAAAAGATAATCTAGCAATTTGGTACACCAAAAGAAATAAAATATTCCGAGACACCGCCGAAACCTTCGGAATAGCGCATAAGTTAACAATCCCGTATACACCGCAAGTAAATCCAGTAGAAAGGATTAACCGCGTCATTGAAACAATGATTGCACAACTAGCAAAAATAAACATAAAGACTGGAATAAATATATACCGTAAATTTGCTTCGCACTAAATACCTCTAGACACGATTCTACAGGGTTTACACCCGCATTATTGAACTTCGGGAGAGAGTTGCAGTAACCCCTCACCCTAAGAGCTCAAACCGACCGCACTGGAAACTTAGACCGTCCCTCAGCTAGTACTCAGGAGTACATAAAACAATTACAACACCTGGAAGATATTCAAAAATTAACAAAATATAATTTACCAAAAGCGTGCATGCAACAACGCCGTCATTACAACCTGAGAAGATGCAACATCGAATTGCAAGCAGGAGACGTCGTCTACCCACGCGAAAGACCGTTTTCCGACGCCAGAATAGGACGTTCCACGAAATTATGCCCAAAATTCTCCGAACCGTACAATATCACCGAAATAGTTTCTAACAATACGATTAAATTGAAAAGCATTAGATATCAAACCGTTGTTTCCTTGTTTCTGTCGGTATTTATTTACTCTGGTTGCATTCCGCTGCATCGGGCGCCATTTTATTTTCTGCTGTGACGTTTCGGAGTATATTCTTTGGTCTGCAGGTTCAATAAACTAATTTATATTTTAGCAGTTGGGGTAGCTTGTCGTGGTGGGTAAGTTCAGAATGGTGAATCGGAGGTTGCTGGTAAGTAATTCTAGAGTTCATTCGGAATAAATCAGGCTCGGCAATGCTGAAGTAAGAACCTTATGTATTAAAATGACGCGATCGGTGAATGTAGTTTCAACTTTTTATATGAAACGAACTTTTAACTACTTTATTTACGTTGGATTTATGTAGGTTACTTCGACAGTAAAAATAACATGAGTAAAACCTTCAAAATAAAATATTCACAACAACCAAAAATAATAAATTAAAATAACATTTTAAGGCAAGTTATGCATATTTACGGGTTTAATAATTGTATTAAATGACAAAAAGAGTTTTCTGTTTTTTGTTGTAAATACGTTAATTAATTCATTAAAATATAAGTATGAATTACGACTTACATTATTTACTTATAAGAAGTTAACTAGAATCAGATTCAATTCATAAATCATTAAAAACATCCTTTTATTTAAAGAATAATTTGCCTTTATATTAAACTATTTTAATGTACCTCATAGAATACAAGAAAATTAATATTTTAAAATCCCACACAAATTTAGACTTTAATTCCAGCTATGTAAATACTTACGTCAGCTTTGTATGTACAATGTATAACAATTTGGTATCCAAGTAACTTTTCAAGGGTAAAATATAGACCGTTTATTCTCATAAAAATTCCAGCGATTAGTCGCTGAAGTAAATAGTGTATCTTGTAAATGCAGAAACAAATATAATAACAAACAGGGCAATTGGAATATTACATTAAGCATTAGGTTTTGTGTCGCCGATTTAAGGCGAACGTTGTAAAAGAATATGAACTTCTCATGGAAAGCATGAATAATAAGATTATCTCGCAGCGTTGCGGGAATTGCACGATCTCACCCGGAGGGGGGCGGAAGGTACAGTTCCTTGAGAACGATCTGGTAACGAAAAGTTAGTTCTGATTGAGCCACGTTTGTGTTAAGTAGTGCAAAGCAATAAGTGGTGCTCGGGGGTGTCTTCTTATATTTGTTTTAGGAAACTACTTGGGCTTTTGTTAAAGCAATTAAGTACCTGCCTGGTTTTCCACCCGTAGGCAGAAACTCCAAATAAATGGGATGTTCTTTAATCAAAATATGGCCTGTTTCATAGATGCATCTTTCCACCTGTGAAGGGTATAATTCCTAAAAATAAAAGGTTGATCCACTTCCCGAATGCCAACTAAACATCCACCTGCAAGTGCCTTATATTTTCTTTGCTCCTTCTTCACTTATCCCGATTTCGGCAAGGAAAAATTACCTGTGCAAATCGTTTGCAACCATCGAAGGTTGTGCTGTAACCATTGATCTAATTTTAACTGTGCAAAAGTAACGTAAATTTAAGGACGTACCGTCGTTTTATCTGAGTAGTCATGAAATAAATAAATTATAGACTTAAGATATTTACCGTAGCCGTAAATCAAAATTAATTCAGTAAAACATTTTATAATTTGAATTTTAACTATTTAGTTAACTGTTTGTATAACATTTCCGTTTACGTTTTAATTGTTAATTTTACCTGTATCATTACTTAAAATACCCTGGGGGTACCCATTTTGTTCATGCATTATTTTAACGTTTCTTGTCTGTACATATTGTTGTCGCTAGCAAAAACCTAGAGCTCATTTCTAAAATTGGTTCCTTTATTCAAGCTTCTCAGTTGTAATAATCAGCTGATTTTCTCTCGTCAAAAATTGATCACAAGCCTAGATTTTCGTTAGCTAATGTTTTTTTTTTAGAATGTAAGTTTGCCTCATCTCTTTTGTCCTTATTTGATGATCGAATTTATGTGTATTTGTGTAAATCAAAGATGATATAAAGATGTTCCTATGCTTCAAATTTTAGTTCTTATTTAATCAACGACAACCCAGAGTGCTATCCTAGTTTTAAAGTGCGTGTGTAAAAAGTGATTTAGTATTTTGCGAATTTATTAAAAATAAAGGTCATAAATTATTTATTTCTGAGCTAAAGGAACATTCCCCTTTAAAAGAATTTAAAGTTCAATTAATTAATTAAATCATATACAGGGTGGTCAGTCTTGAACCTATCCCTCAGTTATTTTATTTAATGTACAGCACGTTTTCAATTTTTGCAAGTAACGTAACTAGTAATTGAATTTTTAGACAGCATCAGTTCATTGATTTTTATATAGTGTGATCATAAGTAAATGAGCATCTTTAGCATAAGAACATTTCTTTCAGTTTTAATCCAGTTTCTGCAGTACCTTTAGAGCGTCTGTTTTCCGCTTGAAGGTAAGGTCATTAATATCGTGACATAAAGAGTGTTCTTCGAACACCGCCCGTTTGCAGTGTCTTGAGAACAGTGGCGCCCACATTTACCGATGTAGACTTATTATTCCTACAATGTTTAGCCTAGCATTACCGATGGACCACACCTAGCTCCACTGAAGCTTTGTCGGCCGTGGTTAAACACTCGTGATTTCTGCCACATGCGTTATTGTTATATCGTCTTGTGACAAGATATCTTGATCCGCTCGTGACCGGAGCCATACGATGGTTGAAGGTATCCCGCCTACGGACATCAAACAAGATTCGCTACCTAGCAACGGAATTGTATTTGACGTCGTTGGTTACAGTTAGTTACAGAAGCATCTTTGTTTTCGCTACTAAATCAACATAAAACTCAGGCGCTCTGTTTATTCTTATGGTCGGGGTTGGACTGCTACTTAGCAACGCGTCCAGTCTTGGCTAAAAGATCGACGGAATTCGGATGGTACGGCGTCTACAATTCCAGATCGTCAAACGACGATGGAATTCTAGGCGTCGTGTATTTTAATTTTGATACTCGGGGTAAGTACACCTGCTGCGTAACAACACGGCCTGCCTCGAAATCAATTTTCCAGGTACAAGGGAGAACTACTCTAATGAATAACTGAATTATTTTCGCAACTCAAGACAACGGTAACGTTTTAATATTAGAATTTTAACAATTCTACGGAAAGCGGTTTACATATTTCGTAATTAGCAAAGCACTTTTAACTTAACAAAATATAGCTTAACCTTACAGGTAAAGCTTGATATACTAATGTAGTATATTCTCGTTCAATGAAAGACCTCTCGGTACAACTTCAGTCAAAGGACTTCCTTTGCATCGGAAATGTCCGTTTATACAGAATTATCAAATGTCGCTCTCTCTTCTTCGAACGATATTGATAACCGTAATAATTGATAAGTAGGCAGCGTCATGCACTTCGTTTATCAATTTTTTTATGGTGTAATATTGTGCAATTACAATTAATGACTTTTCATTAATTAAAACGGTCTAAGATAGTTTTTATAACAATTTGTACATTTTGGAAACAATCTAGATTTAATTCGAGCGGTTTATCAACGGTTTAAATCTTGAGTTTGATTGCACAATGTGCTGTAATTCTTAAATTCTATTTATTTACAATTTTTCTATATTTAAGCAGATTAACAATAATTGGAAATGAATAAACTCAAGATAACTCACGCCTGTTTAGTTTGGACGCAGACTTAGTCTTTATCAATGTAATATATTTAAGCTGCCGGAATTTTAATAGAAAAACAGAAGCACACGCGAATTGTTGCAAATCGGTTTTCGCGTGTCACTTTCACTTAACAGTTTCCCCGAGGAATGTTACAGTACTAGTACTATTTTTCTAGCAGACTTGGGAGGTAAACCCTTTAAAAATAAAATAACTTTTGGCAAAATGTTTTTAAGAGAATTTTCAGGTTTTTTTATGGCAGCTATTAATTACAGAATCAAATGTATAAAGTAGGTTGAGAAAAAGCTCTTCCATGGTCACTTTTTGTGAACATTTTCTTGTAATATTTTATTTCCTTATGGCGATACTCCTGAGCATCTTCAGACAACTGGACAATTGGAAGAACAGCATGGTTAATTATACTGTAGCCATGAATGAGTGTCTTATACACAGTTGCAGTAGTACCATGAATAAAGTTTCAGATGTGTCCAATGCTTTCATAGCATGATTATAAAAGCAGAGTGGCAACAAAATTTTAAATAATATTTTCCCTGACTTTTCCCAATAAATTAAAAAAATTTCCCTAATCTTTTAATTCATTTCAGATAAAGTTAAAAAAACGTTTCTTTTGATTTTTTTAAATATATTAATTAGGTACCTAACTAGTATTCATTTCTAAGCGACATTAAAGTGAAATAATTATACAGGGGGTCTTGAATATGAGGCATTATGTTAACAGCAGATACATTTTAGGGTACATGACAAAAAACGCTTCCAAATCCAAATTGCCTACTTTTTGAAATAAAATTTTCAGTCCGTTCCTACCTCTAACTTGGTCTACTGTATACAACAATAAGTAATTGACCGACTGTGTCTGATATGATTTTATACAGCTTTTAATCAATGTTCTCATCTGATTATTAAATACCCGTAAATGTATTGAATTGATAACTACTGTTTAAAATAAAAGGTTTAATTTTTTATGGTCTTTTAATTGTGCACGTTTACAATTTCTTTAAAATAAAAACGAGTGTTTTACTTAATAATTACAGACCATATTTATGACATGTTTTATTGAAAAGGGAACTATTTTTACATGATTTTTTGCTTATTTCCTGATGTACAACTAGAACTTTGCATAATTATCTATCCGCGATGTCAATACATGAATCAATCATAAAGACAAATTAATTAATTCAATTAATGCTTTTGTTGCTTTTTATTTAACTGGCTCTGTCCATATGGGTTCAAATGTTGTAATCAATTTTTTGCTCGCTTTCTGATGTCCAATTGAGTTTAAATTTTACATAGTCATCTATCTTCAATGACAATACATGAATTATTCATAAAAATATTTTAAAAACATACTTTTATTTCGAAATGGTCTAAAAAGAATAAAATAATTTTTTTGCTACCTGCAAGTATTGAAATTTTTTGACTAAAAGTAAAAGTGTGGGGTGCCCATAAAATTCTTCTAACGCCTCATGCTTCTACTTTTAGTCAAAAAATTCCAATGTTCCCGGGTAATAAAAAATTATTTTATTTAAATAACTTTCACTTTCAGAAAGTTCTACAATGTTATAAGTCATTTTATACAGTCTTTGTGCTAATTTAATGAAAGTTTATATTGGCATCTTTTTAAACGTAAATTATAGATTCATAAATATCTTAATATTATCAATATTTGCAATCAATTGCATAGTATGTAATTTAAATTTTGTAAAAATAGTTCAAAATCAAAACAGTAAATTAATGTTTATTATTCTGATGTAAAAATCAAAATTTGGCGAAAAACAGGAATGACTTCACAGAAAGAAAATTTGCAGCCAACTGTTGAAGGCAGAGGTGGTTCTGGTTCTATTATGGTATGGGGTTGCATGAAGTCAGTAGTACAGGTAATTTTCATGTAATTAATTGAATCGTGGATGGGTTAATGTACTTAAATATTTTAAAACAAAACTTAAAACCCAGTGCAGAAAAATTAGGACTTTAAGACCATTATTATTTTTATCAAAATAATGACCTGAAACATAAATTGTGTCTTGTACAAGAATGATTGCTATACAATGTGCCACATGCACTAGAACCATCTCCACAATTGCCAGATATTAGCCCCACAAAAATCTATGGGAAAAGTTCGTAAAAAGAGTCTATGAATGTCAATTTTTTAATGCTTATCAGCTTCAATCGATTTTATTACAAGAATGGGCAAACATTGCAAAAGAAATGACAACCAAATTGGTACATTCCCTTCCAAAATGTCAACATTAAAATGTCTTATGAAATTTTGTTAGAACGCTTTTATTTATCATGGACACTTAGGCAAATTTTTACAAGGGATATGCATTGAGTATCTGTATACGGACGCTTTGTGCAGATGGGCGCTCATAAATGTAATTTGACAATGTATGGACGTCTTAATGATATATTTCACTCTATTGATTAATATTTAGTTATCATTAATGCCAAATATATTAACAGGCCATAAAACTTTCTTGTGTTGTATATTAGTACCATTTTAATGCATTACTTAGAAAGTTGGCAATTTTATTATTGCCCAGCTAGATTTATAAAATAAATAACTATATGTTCCATTCATTCCAGTTTATTAAATATAAAAGTAGTTACAAGGAAATACATTTCTAAGTTTGCCATTGCAGAGCATCATCACAAAATCCTATTCGATTAGACTCTGGTTATTTACAAACTGTTTCTTTTTTGAAAAAAAATCTAAGGCACAGAAATCTTCAAACACCCTTCTAACATCAACCATCACATCTTTGAAATTTCCCCCTCTAAGTGTCCAAGCAATGGTGTGCAGCAGTTGTCCATAAAAAGCTAAGCCTAGTTCAATTAACCTAACTATTTTCACTATAAAAACCTATACTCTGGCCCTTTCCTCATTACTTGAAGTTTCACTATTGGCTTGGTTGGCAAACTGAGTTATTGTGCTTTTAGTGACTGATCTTGTCCTGATGAAATCTCTTACAAAATTTGACTTGGTTTGTTTGCAAATCATTTTCTTACCCTGTTCACGTCACATTCAGATATAAAATGAGACCACCCATTCTTTCAATTGAGGCATCCTCTATAATCTTACCTGCAGTGGAATAAATCTTCAAGTAATGATAAAAGCTCTCAATCCTAGATAGAATTTGATTATAAAACATGTAAGAATAGCTGACATAAGTTGATAGTTTAGATTATAAAGGGAAATTATATGCACTCCTCCTGTATATGTGTAATAAAAAAAGTAATTGAATTGTCAAAAGTTAGTTAATGAAACAAGCAGTAAACTTAATAGATATCCATATATCACAATAAATTTGTATCAGAAAATCATAGTTTGGAACAATTAAATAACATAAAAAATACAGATATTGTTTTAGAGGTAAGGGCAGTTAGAAAACTTACTTGAACAATTAATAATCTGTCATTGCTCACATACACATTTCACATCAATGAAATTTATAAATATTTACCAAAAGGAGCTAGATATAATTATATTGAAAAAATTACTTTCTTAATAACTACAATGCAAATGATTTCTTTAAAAATTAAAACAAAAGTGCTGACAGATTAAATATGCAAAACTTAATTAACCCCAATATGGCACAAAAATGTTCAATAATTAAGCAGAACACAAACAAATATTTATAGGCATAAGTCATAAATTTGCACTAAACAAAGCTAAAATGCAAAATTAATTGAACTTTATAAGGTTATTGTCTAATTTGTAAATTATTTAAATTCAGGTAATAGCTAAATAGTTACACAGTTTGAATTGCATATAAATGAATTACTGACCCTATTTGTATTTAATATATAATATACATGGTGGCTTACCAAAAACAAAGTAGACTGAAGAACTCTAGCAAAAATGATAATGTAAAATGCTTGTCCCTAACTTCAACCCCTTAAAACTTTTAATGATACAATATTAGAAAGTTCTTTCATTTCAAATAAAAATAGATTTTTGGTTATAAACTATGTAAATTTTATTAAATTAATAAAGAAATGTTTCAAAAACTGTGTGTTTACCTTTTCAATATTAAATATTACAATCTATTACAATTGACAGATAAATAATAAAATAAAAACAGATCAAACTTATTTAAATACTAGATATCGTGATCGAATTACTTTCACAGCCTCATCCTGTTGATTGAGAAATTGTTAGGATATTCATAAATTTCTATTGCTTCTCATTGAAGTTGAGGATAATAATTAAAAACTCTTGATGATATTTCCATTTTATTTAATTCTATATCATGCTGAAAATTTTCTAAACATGTTCAGTTACAGCAAATTTTAAGCAAGCAAAAATACTAATAATCTCTCCTTCTGGTGATGAAGCTGCTTTTTGTTTGGCCTACATAACTTTATCACAAGAACAGCTCAATTTATAAACATCAGAAGATAATAAAGGATCAATAGAACCTTTTGCTAATCCTAACAATTGATTACTTTTCTTGGTAGGTTAAAAATAGTTCTAATGCTAAAATGATTTGTGGATATCGGGTATGGCCTTCTTGAAATATTCTGGGATTAGAATCAACCCAGTATCAACAGTTACAGCAGTTCACAGTACCATTTGAAAAAAAAGAGCATTGAAAAGGAAATTTGGATTGTTTATTGCACGTTCATTTATGACTTCACAAAATTGCAAACGGCAGTCTTCATTAAGTCTTGTAGCAAATTAATTTTATATACATGGAATTTATGGTATTTTAAAATTCGTTGAATGGTAATAGTAAAGTGTCATTTGCTTTGTATTCAAAGGGATATCGATTATACCATGACCCAGAACTGCTACTTCCACAACTTCATTTCTTGCTGGATATTTTACGTTTAGCTTTTTATAAAGAATGGATCCCGGGTCCTGAAATTTTGCCACCAACTCCAAAACATAGTTGTGATTGACATGCTTATTCCCAAATCGTAACTAGCACATTGATTATTTCCAAAGAAAATTTCTATTGTTAACCCTTTCCATAATCGAGTAAATCATTATAATTTAAAATTTCTAAGATCAACAACATATGGTATGATGTTCACTTGCAGTGCACACTACTAACACTCAGAACAAGACAGTTTTTTTAAATTAAGAGTCAACTGGAAATAAAGGGTGTTTTTTATAGAGACAGAACTTTAAATTGAAATAAAACACAGATAAATTTGGCTTTATTCGAAAGATAATTCTTTGCCATTTTTATTTGAATATGATTTCCGGCATATGGCTACCTCGGCTGGCTCGGAGGAAGTCCAATCGGGA
>JAHWXV010651427.1:0-16114 GCA_024586415.1 Phrixothrix hirtus
AATTTAGGTGTATAGGAAAGTCACTAATGTCAATAAATTCAAATTAAATTTAAAATGTGTAAGAGAAAGTCGTGTGTTGTCTCACACCAGATTTTTTAAATTAAAATAAACTTCTATTAAATTGCGAAATTTCACTAAGTTTTAACAGTGCATTTTCATTGCTATTCCAAAGTTGGCAACAAATCAACTTGCATACTTTTGGATGTCTTCAAATCACAAATGTCGTAAGGGCACCGGACCAACTAGTTGAAAAATTTCAGGGTTATCATTGGATACCCAAGGTAATCGTCTTTTTTGTAGACGTATAATCAATCTCCCTAACAAAAAGCCCTTTCTGAAAGGAAACACCCAAATTAAAATAATAAAAAAATAATTAACAAGATTACCTTTAGAGTTTCTTGTTGTATACAAACTATATTCGGATTTCCGTAAATCATATCACATCACTGGACCTAAAGTAAATATAAGACAAAGGCTTTACTTTTTCCACAATAGTTATTTACGCATAATTTAAATTCATAGTGAAATCATCGCTGTCGAAACATGCGCAACGTTCTCGCAAGTCCCAACGACTGTCTTCCAGAATTATTCCACTCTGAGTCTTTTAAGGATGCGCATAGAAAACGAGCTAATGATGGTTAACCGTGAATGCACAGAAACAATTAGAGCGACCTAATATGTCCTCTTTCATAATTACAGGATTAAAAGCATTACTGCAAAATACTCTGATAGATAATTACACCTAAATCATTTCAATAGATGGCTCATACAGAAACGAAATGAAATCCCGCTTTAACTTCTAACTGAAATGACATAATCATAACTCAACTTTTCTACCACCACAACATATACCTTCCTATATCTTAAAATTTTATGTACACAGACGAAGCAGATAAATATTAAGGCGTTTTAAATAAGAAAAGAAAATAAAACCTTGCATAATTAAATAGAAGGATCCTCTAATGCTTTAAACATATACCGGTAGGTGCACAATAATGGAGTACGGCAGTCCAAGCCGTAACTAATAAATTAGATGAATTATTCAATCCATCAGTTCCAAATATCATTGTCGAACTTACTATCCACCTTGGTTTAATATCGTAATAATTAATTGTATTCGCCAAAAGGAAACGGCTATGCGTAAATTTAACGAATATGTCATAGGCGTTATTTACTATCGTTCAAAACATTTCACGGTTGTTGCAAAACACTTATCACAAAATATTATAAGCTTTTCTTGTACAATATTGAATTGTGAATATCCTCATGTCCAAAACAAATTTGGAGCTATGCTAAAAATAAAAAACGTATATCACAAATTCCTGGGTTGATGATCTATAATGAAGTCGAATTGTCTAATCTTTTGATATTGTAAACGCATTTGGCGAACATTTCAACACCGTCTTTAGTATCTTTATTTCAAGTAACCTTGCAAGTCCAAGCTCGTTGTCGCATATCCCTGAGCATCAAATTCTACAACAGTTAAAACAATCAAGAAAATTTGATTACAGCTAATGTTGACAATATTTCCACATTTATTTTGAAGTATTGTGCGTACGTATTAGCAAAACCACTGTGTAGTATTTTTAATTTAATACTATGCACATATTTATTTCCTACTCTATGGCAGCAAGCATACATATGGCCTATTTTTAAAACTGATAATGGAACTGACATAAAAAACTACAGATCAATTTTGCTAATATGTAATTTTTGCTAAAATCTTCGACTCTTTGCTCTATAAACATATTTGTAGATGTACAAAGAATATAGTTTCATCGTCGCAACATGCATTCGTCTAAATGGTTAACGATCTCCAATCTTGCTATTTTACCGCAAGACATTAGTGAAGCTATAGTTCCTAGAAAGCAGTTTGATATGATCTATACCGATTTTTGACCAAATAGCTTACTTTGTTTCAATTAAAAACTGAAATTATTAGGGTTCAATGACGCATTAGAAAAATTTAATCTTAACTACTTAACAGAATTTTTTTTGTTAAATATCGTAATGTTAGTTCTTCCGTTTTTAGTCCAACATCTGCTGCATCTTAGAGTTCTCCTCTCCTTTTTCTATTATTTACAAATGATTTAACTGATGTATCTTCTAAGAAATTTGTTTGTTGACGATTTCAAATTTTATCGGTTAATAAATACGAGTAGCTGTCAAGCTGCGATGTTGTTCAAAATGATCTTACAAAAGTATCTGCTTAGTGTATTAACAACCGTCTCAAATTAAATTTGTCTAAATGTCGTGTAGTTTCTTACTTAAGAAAGCGTTACACAATTTTCTTTAATTACAGCTTAAATAAATTATGACTTGAAAGAGTTAGCCTTCATAAATAATAGATTTACCTTTGTGAATCATATCAATATTATTAGAACAACGAATTTTAAGATCTACGGATGCATATGCTGCAATTGCCGTGATATTAAAAATGCTCGTCCTCTCGCTCTTCTATTTGTTTTTTTAATAAGACCAATTTTAGAATATGGCTCGTTAATATGGTATCCGGCTTGTGAAATACATATGAAACACCTTGTATCTATTCAAGGACAATTTTTCAAGTTTGTTGTCTTCTTAGAGGATGGTATATATCCACCACAAGGCTTTAACCATGTAAAACTACTTGATAGATTAAATTTTGTCTGCCTTAGTTGCTATCGAAATATACTCCGCGTTCGTGTTTTATACAATATTTTGCAAGGTAATATAGACTGCCCAGAATTAGTATCAAATATCAATTTCCTATAGTTCCTCAATTGAGTACTCGTTTACAGACACCATTTCAGTGCAAAAATAGTCCAACTAACGCTCTAGCTTGATCACCAAAATCATTAGTGTGCCAATTATTCAATACCATTTCCAACAATTTCGACATAAATTCGGATGCATTAACGGTAATCAATAAATACATATTGACTATTAGTTAGGACACTTATGGCCAGTTGCGCCATACCTGCTTACATTTAAGTGATACCTAAATATCATGATATCCATTGTTACTGTAATCGTTTCTATGGAAATTAAGTGCTGCTAACCTTAACTATAGTTTGAATACTGTATCTTAATTGTTTTTACTTCAAAAATATTTAATTACATTAATTTCATTAGATTTGAATGTATTTGTTAATAGCGTATTTAGTACTTAAGTTACTAAAGTTTTAAAGTTAGCAATTATCTTGTATTATTTCATATTGGCGCAATTCATATAATTTTTAGGTTTTAATTTAGAACAATTACTTTATTTTTAAGTATTCCTGTAATTTGAGTTACTACGTGTTGGAATAAAGATTTAATATTATTATTATTATTATAATAAAATTGTTTTACACGATTTTCTTGCAGTATAAACATCGACTACTCATATATCATAAATATTTTTATTTATTAATTTGTGCTTTGTACAATGAGTCATATTAATGGGTTTAAAATTTTGTGTATCAAAATCATAAATTTATTTTCAAGTCATGAAGTTAAGAAATAAGTAGTATATGAAAATTTTAATAACAAATTAAGCTCAGACGCTGACTAGGATGTTTTATTACCAATTACATATATTGCAAAGGTGTGCATGTATCTGTTTTGACGTAGCATCTGCTTTAATAATAATATATGTTATGTTTAGCTGTTTATTAACGCATAGTTATAATTGGTATGTGTCAATAAACAGCTGTAATGTATACCACAAACTAATGGAGATAACAATTGTCAAATGATTTCATATACTGTTACAATCCTAATAGTGGACTCAGCTTTAATTGCAAATTCTTGAGAACCTATACATTCTAGGAAAAAAACTAGAAGATACAAAATTATATTTTTTTACATATTGATCTTAAAATTGAGGGGTCCATATTTGTATATTCCTTAATAAATTGATTGTTTAATATACAAATATCCAATCATTAAAGTCAAAAGAGTGTTTCTATGTACATTTGGAAAAGTTGCGTTGTTAACAGAATAGACCATATTTCGCAAATGCATATCTGTTATTTAGAGTCTTCTATTCCATCTAAAAGGAATTATCCACACGACTTGTTTCAAATAATTTTTACACATCTGCTTATTTATGAAAGTTAAATAAGCGAAAAAAATTAAATATGTGAGAAGAGCGATTGTTAAAAAATGCATCGTCGACGGGGAGGTACTTGGCGCTAAAATGCTTACTGGTTTATGTTTTACTGATTACATTAAGCTGTGCAACTAAATTCTAAACTACAATCCCGTAATACTTATTTAGAGTCTAATAATAGCTAAACAACATAAATTGATTTCAATTTGATTTTAAATTAAACTGATCTGCATTATAAAACATTTCAAATAAAATTGCAAGACGAATACTTAAAATTGTGTATATTGCTTATTTAACCAAATACAGTGAAATTTCTTTTTAAAGAACTTAACAAGTCAAATGGGAAACTGCAATCAAAAATTTAATAAAAAAGTTTAGTATGTCGAACTTATACCTATGGCGACCTATATTGCGAACGATATTAGCGCAAAGTGCTGTTTAAATCCAATTTATTTACTCAACTACGAACTGACATGAGATTGTTGTTTAAAAAGAATTTTATTTTTTTACATTCCACATGTAAAAAGTTACTATACGTTTCTTGTCTTTAATTTCATCTACATCCAGGAATGTTGAACAATTATTCGACCATTAATAATTAATGATTCATTTCTGTTAAAAGTAATTTAATCACTGAAATAAAACACGTTATGCCATCCTGAAAGGTTTGTATAAAAAATTATATTTCTATATATAGATTAATAATTAAGTGTACAATAATTTTGAAGAAAAATTCTTACTATTTCTATTATGCAAATTAAGCTCTAAGAATTTAGTAGAGGCATTGATTTTATATAGAGATTGCTCACTCCTATAGTAAAAATTGGAAACCACAAAATGCCGGCAAACGCCAGTGGGCACAACTACTGCCCGTTAATTTGCCGGCGAACATTAGGTGGCTCTGCATTCACGGTCTATTTCATTCTAAGTATGTTATTACTCGTGTTAGTAATACTAACACGCCGAAAATATTTGTATATATATTTATTAAGTTCGCCACAAAAGTAATAACCCTTTTTATTTTTA
Organism: Phrixothrix hirtus; assembly: GCA_024586415.1. Taxonomy (NCBI): domain Eukaryota; kingdom Metazoa; phylum Arthropoda; class Insecta; order Coleoptera; family Phengodidae; genus Phrixothrix; species Phrixothrix hirtus. The sequence goes on from JAHWXV010651427.1 coordinate 5,102, forward strand.
TTGAAATCCGTCACTTCATTGGGAAACGACAATTATATCTAAAAAGTAAAAGAAATAAAACCTAGTTTCCCAAAAATATTTATTATTGTATTCTACATATGTTTCGCTATATATGTATATACCATCATCAGGGAAAATTAAATAAAATAATTAGTAAAATTGACGTTAAAGATTAAAATTACTACATATTAATTTTTAATATCAATTTTATTAATTATTTTATTTAATTTTCCCTGATGATAGTCTCTACATAAAAGACCGTTAAAATAAGAGCTGGCGTAACAATGGGTTCTGAGACACAGCTAATTGAGGAAAAAGTGAAAGAATTCGCCATGGTTTGAATTTTGAAGAAAAATTGTGAAATAGTGTATTTGGGTAATGCTATTTCGATAGTATTTTGAAACCTTGCATATTAATATTTATTGATTATCCAAAGAATAGTTTTAGCTTCATAAAGTCGTTGACTCAAATATTTGCCATTTTTGAAATTTATTCTTGGTGCCAGTTACACCATTTTAGTTTTATTTAAGCTATTGAACTTCATGAATGATGAAAGTGTCAGGAATTTTATATAGCTTAGTTCATTTTTCTATAAAAATTGAATATTGTAACTTTTGCCATCTACCTTTGGTAGGGTTAAACACTGTAAGGGAATCAGTTCGGAAAAATTTTAATAGGAGAATTTTTGCATATTTTAACGTGGGTAAGTCGCTCCTAAAATGTATAACAATAATTGACTGGCACCCCATATTATTTGAGTTCAATATGTGTACAATGTTATACCATAGTCGTGATGCAACGATAGTTCTTTTAAATAAACTTCTTAAAAATGTTATCAAGCTCTGTATATTTCAATGTTTATTTGAAATTCTAATTACAGATGATCCCTTTTTCATTAAAATAATATAAATCATGATATAATGCTCTCAATGTTAAGAGTTTTTTTTGGTTCGGTACCATTTTGTAATTTGTAAGTGCAGAAAGTGCCTTAATGGTGGGGTTTATGTTGGCACATCTTCCTTACATGCATTTCTAAAAATAGTATTAACATAATCTATTCTACCTTAATCAATTCAAACAAAGAATAACGATTACTTAGAATAATAGCTTAGGCACTTTCTATTACAAACTATAAAATGGTAACGGACTAAAAGAACATTGAACGTTTTATATCATATTTTATATTATTTTAATGCAGTATTTGATAAAATTTATAAGAAAATTATTTAAAAGAAAACCCTCTCTTGTTTCATGACGAATATGGTATAATAGTATACACACGTCCAACTCGAATAATACAAGGTGTCAGTCAATTATTGTTATAAACTTTGAGAACGAGTTACCCACGTCAAAATATATAAAAACCTTCCTATGAAAATTTTTCCGAAACTGCTCCACTACCGTGTCTAACCCTACCAAACGTAGATGGTAAAAATTAGAATATTAATCTCTTACAGAAAATAAACCAAACTATATTAAATTAGTTACCCTTTAATGATTGATGAAGTTCAATGTCCTGAATTAAACTAAAATGGTGTAACTGGCACCAAGAACAGAGTTCAAAAACGGCTAATATTAGGGTCAACGACTTTATGAAGTTAAAGCTATTTTTTACGCAATCAATAAATATTAATATGCAAGGTTTCAAAGTACTATCGAAGTAGCATTGCCCAAATACACTATTTCACAGTTTTTCTTCAAAATTGAAATCATGGCGAGTTCTTTCAGGTTTTCCTCAATTAACATTATCTCAGAAACGATTGTGGCGCTAGCTCTTATTTGAGAGCGCTTGGTCAAAAGAACGTGCTTGCAAAATACTTCGGCAAAATTTAACCATGGCGTAGTTTTTCTCTTTTTCTTCTTTTGACTTTATCTCGAAAACCGTTGTGAAGCTAGTTCTTAATTTAATTGCGCTAGGTAGGGAATATAACTTGGTGCTAGAGTTTCAACGATGTTAGGTGTGATGACCAAAAAAGCATTAATTCAGCGGCACCTAACTTTAATTGTTAGTAATTTTATAAATATTTTGGCGTTAGATTTGGCTTTAATGCCGCTAGCTGTAGTTGGTTTGGCGCTAGAGTTTCAGTAGGAGATTCAGTCATAGTCTCGCTAGGTTAATGGAGCCATGCCGTCGTATACATACAGTAGCTCACAGCTTAAATGATGCAGCTTATAAAAAAATACACATTATTGGGAAGAAAAGGTAAATAATAAACTTAGAGACGAAATGTTGATAAACTTTAATATCTATTATTAAGCCTTATTCACTAAAATTAAAAAAAAAATTTAATAAGCGACTTATATTATAAACAAAACTCGAAATGATATTCAGAATTTAGCTCACAGATTAAATGATACAACACAAAAATAGATTAAAAAGTTTAAATCTAATATCGCGCAGTTTTTCTAAGACCTATCTTAATCGTTTAGGCACTGATTTAACTAAATTAAGGGTATAGTCTAGAAGGATAAAAATTTTAACCCGTTCCTCCAAAAGAGCCTTCTTAAGCTCATTTATATTGGATATGATGTTTTCGAATGCCTTGTTTCAATTTAACCCATACATTTTCGATGACGCTTAAGTCGGGCCATGGTAGGGGAGGTTTAGTCACATGTGGACAAATATACGGTAGCCATTCTTTCATCAAAATAAACAAATGTTTAGGATCGTTGTCCTGGTAGAACGGGAAATTTGCTTCTATGCCTAGTTTGGCTGCACTGGATTTTAGATTTTGTTTCAGAATAACCAGGTCGATACCTGTCCATATTTCTCTCAATAAAATACTCCAAGAGTGGGCATGATACCCCAGACCATTACATGCCCACCCTCAAATTTCACGGTTGAGCGGTAAGTTTGTGGTTTTAACGCCGTGTTGGTTTTTCTTCATAAATGAGTGTTGCCATCTGAGCCAAAGAAGTTAAACATACTCTCATCAGCAAATAGTTGTTTTTTAAAAGTCTAGAGACTTGCTGAAGTAAATTCCATGCCGTTTGTTTTTCGTTCTTATAAAAGGCTTCTTTCTAGCTACTCGACCTCTGTACTCTGCTTTTTGCAGCACTATTCTTATTGTTTTGGGGTTACGTCATTTCCCTAAATCCTTTTTTACCTCTGCTGCTAATTGTGGTGCACTGAACTTGGGGTTTCTTTCAACTTTACGCACAATATGCGTGTCTTCTTTCTCTGAAAATAATTTGTTCGATGGCTTTCTGAATTTATTATCCAAACGATTTTCACGTTTGTAGCGTTAGGTTATGTGTTGTACCATGGAAGCAGGTTTATTCATTGTTTCAGCAATTTCTCGTTGTGTTCTCCCACTTTAAAAATAAAAAATAAGCAATTTGCGTTCTTAAATAATGGTACGTGTGCCATTTTCACGTACGTAATGGACACAAAACACTATGCCATCTCTCAAATGGAATTTTAGGGGTCTCCCTGAGAAGTAGGTTAGCAACTTACCGCACTTTAAAGCATGCAGTGCCAACATTTAATTGTTAAATCATTTAAGTTGTGAGCTAAGTTTTGAATATGTTTTCGATTTTTGTTTATAAGTAACTTTTTAGAATTTTCTTTTACTTTTAGTGTATTAATGCATAATAATGAGTTATTATGAGAATTTTGTAGTACGAGAAATAAGAAAAAAATTCGTTTATAGCTAAAGCTGGAGTTGCATAAAAAGTTAAAAATGTTACGATGTAATATAGTAATTTTACTTTGAAAATTATGGTGGCAAATTTGTCACCATAATTTTAGTAAGATTGTAAGATAGTAAGATTTGGTAAGATTGCTGTATTACACTTTCAATTTTTATTACTAAAAATGTTGCTAGTAACTTTCATTAAAATTATCAAGATAATTCTTGTGAGGGTAAAGTAGCTCTTACTTGATACGATAGCAGATAAAAAATCATTAATTTTTTTAAATACTAATGTTTGATTACTCAGATTTGTTAGAAACATATTTTCATAATTAAACTGTATAATAGTTTTCGTAAAAACATTGACGTATTTTAAAATGCACTTTATGTATGAATCATTATTAGCATTGATTTTGTATATAAAATCCATGTTAGTGAACGTCCTAAAACAACAAACTTGCATCGCGATGACCTTGTTCTGTACATAAATAAAAATATCGTACTCCATTCTAAATTGCTTTATATGCATCTGTCTATTGATTACGTCCGGAAAACCCTTGGATTATAAAATGAACTTAACCTTGATTATCGTAAATACGATATTTCACGCTTTTGAACAGTCACTGACACCTACCGTAGAATTTTTAACTAAAATACGATCTATTTTAACGCCATATGAAGTGTCTCTCTGAGTATATAAAATCAATGGTAGACGTAAAGTTTTCATATATTTTTCGTAGGTAATAGGTAATATGGTAGACGACTTCAGCGGTATAATTGCAATAAAAAGAAAACTTTCCTTAAAATGGAAGGTTCACTTGCGATTTCACCTTAGTTGATCTTATATGATCTAAATTAAAGCAAGTAGTCTAGAATATTACACTTATAGACTTAAAACATAGGAAGCGATGTCTCGAAAGATGTCATTGACATAGTGCATAAGCTAACAATGAAAATCTCTAAGTAGATAGCGATAGTTCAGAGTTATTGTCTTGTCCTGGGTAGTAATCTGATTTTCACTTTTCAAGCTCAGTAACCATCTATTGGTACGCCTAATACTAGTACATATCGAGTTACTCAAAGTTAGTTCCTAGTACGAAATGGTTACAGTTTTCATACAGCTTAACAATTTAGTTTCATATACATATCAGTACAGTTTAGGAGAACTGCTGTTCTTTAGATACGCATCGTTCTAATTTTCGATGTCATCTGTCACTGTCACAATTGTATAAACAACCGTTGTCTAGAATACCAGCAATAATTCTTGATCAATTATTTTTATAATAGTTTTGCCTTTACATTTTACATGCAGAAGATATCGTACGTCACATAGACTGTGACATGGATCCTGTTGGATAAAACTAGTTCGTAAGCTGGTGAACAAATATAGTAAAACTCATGCAGTTACCGATAAAAAGCTATCGGTTCGATCAAAATTCGTAGAAAATGAAGTGAGTGCAGCTCTAATTCAAGTTCAAAAAGCTAATGAATATTCTGCAAATAATGTTTGTAGTGCTAATAAACTTGCAAAGCGTTTTGAGCTGAGTTATTGAACAGTGTGAGAAGTTAGCTTAAGTGGTATCCATAAAAAATTAAAAAATCATTTGAACTCAAGTGTCAAGTGTCAAGTTCGCTTTCAAGTTTTGGGAAAAGTTTAGAATAATGTTAAAGGGCTAGACAAAATCTTGGAGATAGATGAAGCACATCTTGAGTTAATAGAGGTATTAATACACACAATTGCAGGATATGGGCCGAAATCAACTCGACTGAAATTGTTCAACAAGGATTAGATAACGTCAAAATCTAATTTTATAATTGTTCCTTATTTGATGAAGAATTGGAAAAAGGATAAATGAAGACAGTAGTGGCAAACGGGCAGTGATATTTTCAAATCTTAGAAGACCTTGCAATATATCATTACAGCATCATGATACCGAAAATATTGTTTTTATGTAAGATGGTGCTCCCCTTAACATGCACAATGCCGCAAAAGCACTATTAAGTAATCATTTTGTGCTCATATAATTAGTTGATATATTCCACACAGACGACCTCCTAGGTTAGCAGATATTAATCTACCCATGGCTTACGTGGTTTCTTCAAATAAACGGTATTTCTTAGTGCACCTACTACCCGTATGGAATCGAAACACTGTATGCACTTGATAATGCAGTTCATAGCATAGAAGAACGATTATACCTAGCAAACAAGCTGTTTAACTTTTTCATATTTATCCTTTTTATAATAAAATCCTTTTTATTTACAAACAAAATGGTGATTTTATTTTTGTAGTATTTTAAAAATTTGCTAGACAATGGTTATTTAAAACTGGTATGTGACCTTTAAATAACCTGATATAAGTATTTACTGTGATTTTAACCAAATTAAAATTGTAGTACAAATATATGATCTAAATACGGATTAAATAATTTCTTCGAGACTTGCATCTGGTAATATTCTAAGATTAGGCTTTGATTTAATTGCCTGCTGAAATATTAGGTATTATTTTCACTACTTATTTAAACGTTGTAAATCTATAATTTAATAAAAATTCAGATTTATGAACAATATAAATATAAAATTTTGAATGTTTACGTTAAGCTATTTTATATAACAATACCTTTACATGAGTTCGTTGCTTTACTATAGTACAAAAAGTTTTTTAATAACAAACACCTTCTGTTCAATTTTCTTTTGTGTATCAAGTACAATATATTAAGTTCGACTTATTTTTATTAGTACAATTTTTTACTTCCGATTGAAGCCATCCCTTAGGCATCCAACCTTTGTTTAATCAATAAAAAAAATTCTGGAGACGATAAATAACACAGGAGTGGCTTAGGATTCTGTTTTATAAACTGTAAGTTAATATTTTTGAAGAAACTTAATTATTTTACTATTTCAATCGCCATTTAGGCGATTAACTTTTCTGTATAAAATATACCATTGAATAGTATGTGATAAATTATGTATAATAACGACTTTCCTATATTTTCAGTAGTATTTCCATAATTCGATGCCATTCTTTGTGTACTTAATTCTAACAAAATATACAATTACTATTTTAAAGAGATCTAATAACAGTCAAAATTGTAGAGTCAGAACATCTCAGTTTAGACTCCTTTAGGCTGCAATTGAGGATGAGATATTTTCTTCACGTTCAAACTTTATGGTATTTTCGTAACAACAGAGAAAAGTTAACATGCAAGATTTATTACAATGGTTTTAAATTCAATATATAATCCTTATATAGGAATAACATTATGGTTAAGTATTGTTGTAAATTAGCATGTATAATTAATCGAAAGTATAGTCAGTTTTTCATTCCACTCTCCAGATTAGATTAACGTGGAAAGAAAAATTTAAATTATCTAACTAAAATTCGTGGTATGCCGGACGTTTCTGATGGAAGTTTTATATTACAATTTTTCCATTCCTTTAATGATGAGGGTTGATGTTTTTATTAGAAACAAAAATGGTTCATTGCGGATAATTAGTATAGTACTATTGTAATATTCCTTTGCAAACGGATTAAAATCATATTTAAGAATGACATTATATATTTTGTACTTCTGTTATATATGTGCAACTAATAACTTAAAAGTTTAGTTGAAATAGCTATTTAACTAGAATAACCCTAATACTATTTTGTCAAGATATTGCAGTAGCTGTTGGGTTTACCTTTAGACACGTCTAAATTAGCAATTGGTTAACACCAGCTCTTGGAACTTTCGACCTATTAAATCAACTTTACAAAATACTCCATAATTTGTAATAAAAAAAACAGGAAATCGCATGTACCCTTAGACATAAGATTTAAAATACCACACCCTTATTCTGTAGTTGAGATGTTTTAGGTGCAATAATATTCAAGCGTTGCGTATTATTTTCGAGGACAATAAAACATTAAACAGTTGTCATTTACAAATAAGCGTATAACTTAACTTAATTTAAATACAACTTAATTATAAAAAGTCATCCAGGAGATTATGGAATTTATATTCAATTAACTTGTGTTAGTAATACTATTGCCGATAATCATCATTTTCTACCGATATTTCACGGCTGACATTTTAAAGTTAACTTGTTAAGGTTATCGCGCTCAAGTCGCCTTAAAAGTTTAGATTTCGAATAAAATAGACATAAACTAACATTATATTCAAATTTGAACATACCAGTAAGTGCATTAAATATAATTTTATAATTAGAATGATGGAGTTTCTAACTCGCGGACGGGACCAGTTTCTATTATATTTGTGTGTTAAAAAAATTGTAATGCTGAAAAATCGTCGAAATTTGGTGTTCTAACAAATTAAATCAACTCAAAATTGCATATTGCATTAATGCAAAGCCTAAACGGGTGTTGAATCAATCTGGCATGTTGTGTACTAAATTTGCGTATAATTAATCATAATACATCCTGAAACTCGTTCTTCAAAGTACCTATGCAATATAGATTACAAAGGAAGAATCCTAATGTTAACAAACAACGGCTACTAAATGAAATTGAGAATTGCGATTGTTATGTTTAAATGCTCAGTATTTACTCCTTAAACAATCAGTATATGGTTCCTTTTATTATATAGTGTGAATACAGTTAAAATTAATACATGTACGAGTACATTGGTTCCAATGCATGAAACTACTGAAACAATTACTTTTTGTAACAACAAAATAACATATTCTATTCATCTGCATTCAATGAGATATCTTATTATAACAAATGGTTAGGAAACTATACTTCGCTTGATACGTTTGCATTGGCTTTCTTTACGTAGTCTGGTTAATTAAATACTGGCTGCTTTAGATTTGATAATAAAATTAATTCATGTAGTATAAAATATGCCAAATTAGATGTCCAAAACTAAACATTCACGGACTGTCACTCGCTTAGAGCAGTGCTTTGCAAACAGCTTCTACACTATCTATGGTAAGGATTCGTAGGGATTCTACGCATTACGCGTCTTTAGACATTTTCAATCCCTATCAAGTGTTGGTTGACTGAACGCGCGCGGAACGCCCTTGAACACCTTCAATGCATATATCTTTAGTAGGAAGATTACGTATGCAACGTCACCATCGTTACATTTTACCTATTTCAAAATGGCGGTTCGTGTATCTCCATGTAACAAAAGAATGTTGACGCCCCATTGTGAGAAAATCTGTCCGATGAACAACACAACAACCAATACCCCAAAATTTAGTAAACTTTTTCGAAATAGATGTCTGTAATTAAACATTCAGGGAGCGCCACTCGCTTAAAGCAAAGCTTGATAGGCAACTTCTGCACTACCTACGATGCGAGTTCGTAGGGCTATTACCCATGAGGCGTCATAACAAGCTTTACTGAAAATATTTATGGTTTATTTTCTTTAAAAGTTCGTATTAAAAGAAAACAAATTAAGCATAGCTTAAGAAAATAATACTATAAAAAGTAAAAATGTTACAGGTAGACAAATTATATAAAATACTAGCTAGCTACCTAAGGATTATTTTAAGAATCATAGAGATACCAGTCAAATTGGTGTTTAACCTGAGCCAAACAATAAATTGTTACGCCAAAAAGGAATCTGTATATTTAGGTAATTCGCATATGACTTGAAATACGTTATTGAAGTTAATTATAAATATGACTCCATTGTTGAAGTTGTCGTGATCGGGTGTACTAATCTTTTTTATTCCTCTACTTGAAATAAAATGCTAGGACGAAGTTTTAAAATATGTTTAAAAATTTTTAAAATAGGAAATGAAGTTTTCCAACATTATTGATTTTTCCATAGTTATATCAATTCTTTAATTTCTATTGAAATTCTTATGGTTTTTAATAGGGAAATGTTTATTTAATTCGAATCTGGTAGAAGAAAATTCGGGAAATTTGCCAACGCATAGGATAACACACCATTTTTTATCATGAAAATCTAAATGTACAGGTTAATCACTAATGTAGCGAAACATACGTACGTAGTGCTGACAAGCTAATTAAAGTATTCCAATTAGTGTGGCATTTTGGCAATTTTTTGAAATAAGTAACAAAAAGTATTTCGTAATTTAAAATTTACATTTGGTTTTTATTATTTTGTGATTAAACAATGAAATATCATTCACAAGTTCACAGCGGTTTTGTTAAATCAAATACTCTTTAAATTACGGTAAATTCAGTTATTTCACAATTTTAGTTGTAGATGCTTGAAATTTAGGAACTACACTATTACTAATACGTTTATGTGATTAAGTTTGCTTTCTAAATACAGGGACGGTCAAAGGGTGCACAACGTTTCACTGTAGATATGAGGTATTGCAATATACAGTCAAAACTGTCTAAAGGGGAATATCAATTTTTTCTCTTTATAGGTGTACGTTTTTAGGACCATGTTGCTTCCCAAAAATTGTTAAGTGCAAATAAATCGCAACAATTCTATACTTACTAACACTTTCCTAGAAAAACGTTAAATTTACATTTCAAAGCTTATACCATTGCATCTGGCGTTATCTTTTTAAGTAAAATTATTTGTAAGGATCTTATCTGATTGTTTATACTCGTTAAAAGTTCTTACTAGTTTCGTATACAGGTTTGGGATTTCCGATGTATTGTTTAAATTTTAAGCGTATTTTAAAAGATAGATTATTGTAACTATCGGTAAAACTTAAATCGTTTAAATGGGATTAAACAGATTAAAACCGACAAGAAAACTGAAATCTACTTTAAGCATCCTTTGCTATTCTCACAGTTTTAAAAGATAGTAATTCTCGGAAATGCAATGTAAACTACGGTGGAAAAGTTCTCGGTTTATGACCAAACAAAGGATCGCACTGATCGTTGTCCATCTAATCGCTTACTTTCAGTTTCAATGATGTCAAATTATGCAATGTTTACCGGGAATTGCTGACAGTATGAAAACGTTAAACCAACAAGTTATAGCACAAGATAATAACGCCCCACTATTGTCCACTATGTTTGAATATGTATCCACAAGTTGACATGGTAATGCAAGCGTTTCTTTATGTCGATAAAGTTAGGTATTCTAAGAATTCGCGATTTAGTAAATATGTGTTTCAATTGGTAACAACAGGCTAGATTCATTTCTAAGCACGCAGCCATTTATTAAATTACGGACACGAATTAATGCAACACTGTTTCTTTAAAATCGGAAACCCCATAATCGGTTACGAATTTAAACGGATCCGATCGCTTAAAATAAACTTCGTTTAAACAAACATAGATATATACAGGGCTATTACTGAGCATCGGCGACCTTGAATGTTCCAAATAGGAAACCTAATTTACACTTTCATAGGTCGCTATAGGGATCGGGCAAACACGTGACAGCTTCGAGGGCAAACAAAAGACCTATTCACATTTGATTGTTTTACTTTCAAT
>JAHWXV010651479.1:0-10633 GCA_024586415.1 Phrixothrix hirtus
GAAAACCTTCACGAGTAATTTCCATTTTTTCACAAAATTACTTTCTTTAAACGCGCACTGTAAACAAACTACTCTGTCAATTTCTAAGCCGCTGCGGATTTTACAACAGAAAATGTCAAATTTTGCGAATATGGCAATAACTTATTACACTAGCGACATCTAGTGGTCATTTGTAACAACATAAAAGGCAACCCTCGTACTACACGATATAAATCATGGTTACAGACATTTGATGTTTCTGAAGATTATATTATTTTCTTTAAGATAAAATTATAAATCCAATATGCTTCCTCCTACCAAGGAGATTTCGGCGTCGTTCTAGAAAAGGAGCTTTACCGTAGCTCCCCCACTTTAGAGATCAGGAGCCGCGCGCTAACATCCATAGAGTACACGTGTGTTTGTTAGCCGCTCCTAAACTATCTGTGCTATACCTTAGGCCCCTTTTACATAAGTAAAGGTGGGTCGGGTATAGTACAAAAATCAATTTAAATCTCAACAGTCAATTAATCGTCGTCATGTGTGAACAAGTGAACAAAACTTTCGACCAAGCTCAAGCAAGCTACCGTGCGAGAAATTACGAGAAACTCTCCGTATCATCGAAAACTTTCCCGAAAGCATCAAGGCAGAATTAAATAAATACAAAATTTCGTATCCGAGCTACGAAAGGCTGCTATTAGAGGCAGTCTGAAAACCCTAACTGCTGCAGCAAAACTGAAGACGGGGCTGACGAGTGTGCCATCCACCAGCGCCGCCCAAATCACGGCAAAAACTAAAGAACACCGGCAGTCGCAACCGCCAACAGAAGTTAAAAAACAAGTCGCCGCGCAGAAGACCAAAGAAACTGCGCAAAAAATGGAGACTGAAGACGAAGTCAAACAAATAATCAGTAATACGTTTGATTACTCCTCTGAGGACGTAAGTTCCCAATTGGGAACCGGCAACGGTTTTTCCCTTCAAAAAGGGAAAAACGAAAATGCGCCAGGAAGGTCAATCCGGGACCTGCCGCGAAGATCGCCACTGCCAACAGGTTCGACCTTCTGGTAGATAAACAATGAAGAATTCCAATTCCACCGATCGTTCTTCGCAAAAAAACCATTGGCTGGAGGTTTCAAGAGACCTACAAAGTCAAAATAGACCAGAATGTAGCGCTAGGCATAAAGATGCAACCGGCAACCGAAGACGATTTCTGAAAGACGACAAAATATATCATTTCATACTTTTCTCTTCAATAAAGAGAAACGTCTAAGGGCGGTCGTCCGCGGCCTCCCAACAGGGATAGAGAACTACGAAATCGAAGAAGACCTAAAGAGGCAAGGGCTTCGTGTGATATCCGTCAGGAGGATGCACAGGAGAGCGGAAAAAACACCAATACCGTTAAATTACGTCGAGATTGAAAAATCACCGGAAGGGAAAGTATCCTCAAGATCATCCTAGGGCTGTGCATAAATATAGAATCACCGCGACGGTCCAAAAATGTAGTACAATGCCACAGGTGCCAGATTTTTAGACACACCCAGCGAAAGTGCAATGCGTCACCTAAATATGTAAAGTGCGGCCAAAGTGTGCAAACTGTGGCGGTAGACACACCGCCAGCTACAATGAGTGTCCCAGGCGCCCGCAACTTCCAGCGAGACCTGCAACCCAAGATGCAGAACAAGACCCACGCAGCGGCTGGTCCTACGCCTCTGCAGAGAACCGGACAAACAACTATTCACGATGGAAAAAAACACCAAGGAGTGTGGGACCTTCTCCGAGGGCATTGCTAAGATCATGCAATGCCTACCCGAATTAGTGGATATATTCCAAAAATTAACATCAAGTAAGGAAAGGGCCACCACACTCCACCCACAACGGGCAGTCGGTACGCACACATACCGACGGCAGAATACCTCACATAAAAGCAGGAATTTTTCCGACTCCAATCTTCAAGAGAAGTTACAGTTTTCCCTCACTTTAAATTAAAATATTTAGAAGCCTTAGAAAACCCCCTATGAGCTAATTAAAAACCATTTTAGGCATCCATGAATAATTGTGGGATTCTAGATCAACAGGTAGTCGTCTAACTTCTTAAGCATTCATGAGAGAGTGTTATTTACCATTTACTTCCATAACTGAAGTTATGAGTAAATTATTAAAGTATTTTGGCAAGTTAAATGGGATGCAGTGAAATTGTACTATACCATTTCATCAATCAAAATGCATGGTTGTCACTATCAAAACAAGAAAATAAGAACCGCCTATCTTTGAGTGCTCCAGTTTACTAGGCGGATTTATCGTCAAAATTATTCAAATTAGGTTACTTACTTTCTTATCATTCTTCCATAAATCATCAAATTCCGACAACAATCTTAACCAACTTTAGTCAATTGTATTATTTGCTAATGAAATGTACTAGATATATCGATGTTTCACTAAAATAGTATATCATACAACAAATGGAAAAATTGTATTTTAACTACGAGATAGTTTTTTTCACGAGCCAGATTGTGTTGCCCTCTAGGGCGTGTCCAGCAACCTCGTACTGATGAGTCCCGGAGGGCGAAACCAGTGGTATACAAGTGTTTCGACACGTTGAATGAAAGGACAAGCTTTCAGTTGTTATACAAAATTTGGCAGTGAGAAGTCCTATAATCGTCCATTTATTTTTACTTTGATGGTAATTTTATGACCTCTCACTTGTGCCAAATTTTTCAAAATTCGCGCTACTCATTGGAGGAAATTTCGAATTTTCATTATGTGCGAGGTACGTCTACAAACGAAGTTGCAATTGACAGAACAAAGTAAACAAGTACACATCTAGTAAAAAAATTTATTGTGAAGAAAATTTTAAACCTTAACCTATTTTTCTACATAACTACCCCCATCTTGTAAATATAGCACGGCATAAGCTTTTGCATTCCCTCTTCATAAATAGGTGTCGCCAGTAATGTCGATCAAGTGATAGCATATCCTTTAATCTCGTTATCATTGTTGAACCTCAAGCAAAAACAATTCGAAAGTCACTAGTAGCAAGGTCGGGGTGTATAGAGGGTGGTTGAATTGTTCCCACTCAACGTTCTCTAAGAGTTGTGTCACATTCACAGTGGGAGGCCGGGCATTGTCTTGAACCAAAACAATACCAGTGGTGAGCATTTCTAGGCGCTTATTCAGTATTGCACAACGCAGTTTTCTAAGCGTCTCGCAGTAAGCATTTGTATTGATTATTTCGGCTCGCGGTAAAAAAATCCACGTATCTGTTACAAAACACTATACACATGATTTTTCGATTTGTCAAGACTGGCTTGGCTTTTGTTCTTACTGATGACAAAGCATGCCTCAATTCCATTGATTGTGGTTTTGATTCAGATGCTTCATAAGCTACCCACGTCTCATCCCCAGTCACTATACTACTAAGAAAGTCATCACCGTTATTCGTAACGTGTCAAAAACTCAAGTGCACTTCCCTGATGCTCCTTTTTTGTTTCTCACTAAGATTTTTTGGCATCCCTACGAGCACAAAGTTTCCGAAAACTCAATTTTTCATGAACATTTTTATGAAGACGCGATTTTGAAATTTTGGAAAATTCAATTGAGGCAGCAGAAATTGTAAACCTATGGTTTACTTTAACCTTTTCTTCAACTGCACGAATCAGTCCATCACTAACTACAGATGGACGCCCACTTCGTTCGTCATCGTGTCTAACCCATCTTACCATTAAATCACCCATGACATTTCCTCCGTACACTTCACAGATATATTGATGCATGTGGACTGATTTAATATTCGTCGCATTGAGGAAACGAGATTTTCAATTAATTCGCTATTTCTAACAAGCACCACACTGAACTAACGAAAAATTGCATCAACTCCTTCTCAATGGGTCAGGGTAAGAACCACGCAGGCGCGCAACTGCATTTGTGGCGCTGCGACGGCAGGAAATACAAAAGGAACTTTGTGTGAGGATGTACCTCGTAAATTACTCCTATTTGTGCCTATAGATAGTTCTGCCAGTTTACACCGCAAAAAAATCGCACTTAATATGTGCTTATGTTGAGCGCATTTACATTCAACGTGTTTAGCAACCTCGTACTGCTGAGCCCCAAAGGACAAAACCAGTGGTATATGAATGCTGTGACACGTTGAATAAAAGTACAAGATTTTATTTTTTTATCGACTTTGTTAGGTTATATAAAATTTTATAGCGAAATAGTTCATTTATTTTCACTTATGTAGAATTTTTCAAAATTCGCGGAGGCTTCAATTTTTCATTATATAGATGGCCTTGCGAGTTTACATCGAGTAGCCATTAATGGGAACAAGAAAAGCTCATTAATATACGAGGTTTGCCTGGAAACTTTCCGTACTCGTTGAATGAAAATTGTATCGCTTACTCGAAAAGTTATACGGCTTTATCGCATTTCTACTTTGGATGCATCTTAGTCTTGACTAGATTCCAGGCCTCTGCTTTCGAAATAAAGCACAGTTCCAACGAAGATTTTTTTATCAAGTCAATGAATTCGAAATAGTAATCTATCAAGGTCATTTTCATCTTTGGGAATAACAACCAGCTAGATCAGATCATTGTTAACTCGTATTTTATCAAAAACGGGCGCATTCATAGCAAAGATGTGCGATGTACATCGTCAGCATGGAGCATCATAACGCTTCCCTCGTAAGCATTGCGCATCGCAATTTTTTCTAAATAGAATAATGTACAGTGTGTGCGACGGTTAGAATTAATGACCACTAACTTTTGTAACAATTTCATTCATTTTGGAGGGTGATGATCGTCGACAGCCGTGCATTACGCTGGCTATAAGCCATATTTCCATTATATTTTGAAAGAATGTCCCCAATTTGATTTCACACAAATTCGTTTTGGGAAAATTCTTATTCTAAACATAAGTCGCCAGATATACCTCAGACTTGCTAAGCAAAATATCGTGTTAGATTTTTCACAGCTTAATACGTCAATAGTGCTTCTCTGGACAAACCCCGTTCTCATTTTTAATCAATAGCAGGCTTATAAGTTTATAAATACGCGATCAAAAGCATTATTATTTTTATAAGTGCATGCATGATTGCTGTATATGAACAGCACAGTTGCAGATGCGTAACATCTTGGTGGCAATTGCGTAACTGCTGCGTTTTTCGCACCCGTCTGCGCTGAGCTAAGTATCGCTGATTTTGAGGATAACAAAGTCGTTGCTCTACAATAGTATTGAAATAGAGACAACTGACAGACTTAGTAAGCTTTTTAATTAGACTAAGTCGATAGCCTAATGTCGCAGGACTAAAAGTAAATAGAATTAATTTTATTAAATTATGCAAAAAATTAGTTATACATTACTACATGAGTGTATGTGTGAGTGCGCATCGAATATAATTATAATGTGATTTATATTCAAACATTTAATCATAGACAGTGCATTAATTATACCGCATAATGTAGCAAGACAGTATTTTAGTTATTTCAATCAGTTTAAGTTTACAGAAGGTTAGATCCACCGCGCTTGGATGAACCGTCTTACTGTACATGAATTAATAATTGCTAGAACTGTAACTTGACTTGGCAAACGGAGTCCCGAGATTCAAATCTCATAACATCAATCTGAACTGGTCTTTTATAGAGGTTGTGCTATCTTCGGTACGTGTGCACGTACCGACAGCCCGTCCTGGGCGGTGATTGGTTGCATCTTTGCTTTAATTTTTGAAGATGCGAATTAACTCTGGAAGAACTTCAATTAATTTTGCAACACCTTCCGCAAACGTGTGGCACGTTTTAGTGGTGTCCAGGACTATTTTTCCTGCATGGAGAATCTTCTTGGTGACGATGCTGGTGGCGGTGGTATTTGCCTGCGAAGATGCAGGTCGATTTTCTGCAATGGTGGCGTGGCTGGTCTCTCTGTTGCCTGCGCGTATGACAGGCCTGGCCAGGTGGTTTTGTTTGGGGCGGTTCGAACATCCTAGGAAACTTGCCGTGTGTTGGCTCTTCTTTTGACTTCTTGCAGTCGCTCGTGTCATGCTCGCCCCCGCAATTCACGCATCTTGGCACTGCGCTCCATCTCTTCTGGGTATGGCCAAATAATTGGCAGCGGTGGCATTGAATGACAGTCTTCGCTTTGCACGGCGACTCGATTGTCACGCACAGAGCTAGGACTGTGTTTACGACGCCATCTTGGGATTTTCCAATCTCTAGGTAGTATAGACGCATTGGAGCCTTGTCTGGGCCTCTATTTGTCCTACGGACGGTTTGGACGTGAATTCCTTATCTTCTTAGGTCGGCTTTGATGCTATCGCAACCGAGCTCCACCGGGAGGCCACGAATGACAACCCGGTGTGGTTTTTCATTATTGAAGAGAAATGTGTGGAGGGGCAGTTCCTTTTCTTTTAGGTAGATGGCGACCCGTGAGTAGTCGCTTGCGATTTACAGGTCCATTTGGATGCCTTTAGCCAAATTTTAGACCTTTGCGATCTTCACCCCCATACGGTGGAGTTCTTCGGATGCTTCCATCCAGAGTGACTTGTTTCTTGGTACAATCGGTGGGACTTGTTCCTTCTTCTTGGGGATTGACTTGGATTCTTGATTTTGTTCAGTCGTTACTATATTGGCCAGTGAACTGAACTTATTTGAGGTGGTTACTATCGCCTTTGCCGCTGGCCCCGAATGACTTGGTTGGGCGACTTTCTTTTCTTCCCCTTCTGAAAGGAGAAACCGTCATCTTCTGTGACCATAGCTGTCGCCTGGTTTTCTTCCGAAAATAAGTAGTCGAGAGCGTCGGCTACCATCCTCCGGGCGTCGTATTGTGCGCATTCATACTGCGCGGTGGCCGCGTTGTTCCCTTCTTCCAACAACTTCATTGCGTAGCCTAGACCTGCTGCCAAGTCTAGCTTCATGTGGTTTAGTCGTTCCTGCGGGATACCGCTAAGTACTGCGGGACTTAGATGCAGCTTGGTGAAATCGTCTGCCGCAGGTTGCGACCTTGAGATTACCATCAGGGTGCCTATGGCGGTTTTCTGATCACTTGTAAGCACACGTGATATCTTGGGTTGGCACTGTCAAACACGTAAATATTTTACGCACTATCCAATACCACTGGCGAAGTTTGATACTGCAACCGACCCTCCGCAGCAGGCTGAAGGGATCCAAGCTACAGTATCTAAGAGTATACAGGAGCAACCGGCAAACACGTGTATACTCGACGGATGCTCGATGCACACTCACGATTATAATTGCTAGAAGATTGCCTAAATTTTTTAATTTAAGTAAATGAATCTTTGAGCCCTATTCACGGATAAATTAAATATGTATTACCAATAATTAGACATACGGAACCAAAATATTGCCACGATCACATTTCGCTAATATACATTTTTTGCACGGTCCCGGTATTTCTTTTACATAGGATTTGTAAGGTACATTGTGGTACTAAAAACCTAATTTCTGTTTTTAATTAAAACAATTTACAGAAATCTACATTTTTATATTGCATTTTTGGGAAGTGTTGCTATCTAGCTCGTAACGGCCTGAATTAAATTTGCTGGTGAAATTCTTGAACGCTGGGATATCTTTCAGTTTTTTTTGTGGATTTTTAAAACTGGTATGTGGCATTTTGGCCAGAATAATTCGACTTAAAGGATTTATTATAACTTGCAAGGTGGCGTGAGATCTTGTGCTTTACATCGTATGCTTTTTACGATAGTATGTGTTAATTAAGCTCTTGTTTAGCGTTATTGGTAATTGCTATTCTAATTGTTTTTAATAGTTGACCTGTTAGGCTTAAAGTTTTTCGATAAACGGGCCTCATCTGCTCTTGGAGATGCAGATTATGACTACTGACGCCCCGGTGGTCGAATGGAGTACGAGGCTTTTTAAACAATAAAATAAGTGATTTTCTTGACAACCTTCTCCTACTTGAACGTCGGGAGATATGGTTCCAGCAGGATGGTGCGTCAATGTACGTCAATACATTGAAAACATTTTCAATGGAAGAGTTATTCATCGTTATTCGGAAATTCCTTGGCCTCCGCGGTCTCCAGATTTAACCCGACTTGATTTTTTCTTGTGGGGTTACTTAAAGCAAAAGGTATACCTTCAACAACTATTCCAAGATATTGACAATTTAGAGACAATAATTACAGAAGCGGTTCGTACAATAACTCCCCGTATAGTTAGGAATGTCTTAAGAGAATTTTGCAATAGAAAAGTTACATGAAGCATAGGTTATCTTCACCTTCCCTTCGCAAAATGTAGGTGTCTAAGCACTTGAAAAGAAATGCTTAAAATTTCGGAAAAATTACTGCAGTTACATGTGATAAACTGCATATCAAAAGAAAGAGGTTTTCATGTAGGATATAGTGAGAGAATAGTATTAGTATTCCAAAAAAAAAACAACTTATCTACTCTTAACCATTTTCGAGTTTTGTACTCTGCCAATGAGCACCACGTAAAATACTAATTATTTTCTAATGGGACTGAACATTAAGCAAGTCGTCATAAAAACACAAATTAATTCAATTTAAAGATATTCCTAAGATTTCAAAGCGTTACTGGCCTAAGTATTTTCCAAAAATATACCTGATTTACTCGAAAACAATATTAAGTAGTAAGTATGATACACAAAATCAGCTTAAAATTGGAAAAGTTATCAAAATATTTAATAATAAACAGGGCACTTCATTTATAATGGGCGAGCTAGTGGGTATTGCAATCGAAAACATTCTTATATAGACAACTTTGGCATAACACATTTATTGATCATAGCAAAAGTAAATGATTAAATAAGTATTGCGTATGTTATACTGAAATCTTAACCAAGTGGATGCATACTGATGCACATCCATATTTTCTACCATACAACTGTAGAATTATAAATGAAAAATGAAGACACGTTCCTTGTGGGAACAATGGTTAGGTCACAGCAAGTAGCTATGTTGCGCATGTATGCATCATTTGGTTGAAGGTTTTTCAGAATTGTTGCATCGCAAGAAGCTAGCACCTCGCCCATCGAAAATTAAACCTTTTAGTACAAGGATTGTGTGCTAATTTTGTGCCGACAAAATAAATTTTATGCTCAAATGATTTAGCTGGAAAAATGAAAACCTCATGTGGAGCTAGCTTAACATCAAGTTAGTACCGCAGTATGAAAAAACTATTTCGCAAAATTTATTCAAGAAGCTATTGAGCATAGATTTATGTGCTCTCATATAAATTTCCAGAAAAAAGCTTTGCGTACAAGAGTAAAATACCACTAATTATCAGTGACTTGATTTATTCATAATGACACAAAATTTGTCGAGTAACTAATAAAACAACCTTAGCCTTCTCATCATCAAGAGCTAACCCATACTAATTATTATGGATTTCTTTCTGGTGCCAAAATGTTTGTCGAGTTATATGTTCTCAACGTATGTGCAGTGCGATTTTTATGCACATTCCTTTAGGTGAGAAAACAGCTTCAGCCATCCCCTTATTAATTACCATTACATCGATTTCTTCGTTGTGTCTAAATGTTTGTCGAATTATATGCTCTCAAGATAAGTACAGCACGATTCTTATGCTCGTCACTTTAACTGAGAAACAACTTCAGTCAACCCCATTACAAGTGAAAAGCTATATTAATTAACAGGATACAGATTGATATTTTGTGTCAAAATATTTATTGAATTATGTGTCCTCAAAATATGTACAGCGCGATTTTGTGCTCATCACTTTAACGGAGAAAACAACCTCAGCCACGCCTCCTTTAAGAGTGAACTCTTATTAATTATCATTATATCGATTTCTTTATTGTGCCTAAACGTTTATCGCATTATGTGCTCTCAAGATATTTACAGCGCAATTTTTATGCCCATTCACTTTAACAGTGAAAACAACTTCAGTCATCACCCCTACAAGAGTGAACCCTTATTAATTATCATCATATCGATTTTTTTATTGTGCCTAAATGTTTGTCGAATTATGTGCTCTCAAGAAATGTACAGCGTACTTTAACTGAGAAAACAACCTCAGCGGCTCCCCTTCAAGAGTGAACCATTATTAATTATCTTCATATCGATTTCTGTATTGTGTCTAATTGTTTGTCGAATTATATGCTCTCAAGATATGTACAGCGCAATTTTCATGCTCATCACTTTAACTGGGAAAACAACTTCAACCACCCCCCTACAAGAGTGAACCCTTATTAATTATCATTATATCGATTTCTTTATTGTGTCTAAATGTTTGTTGAATTATGTGCTCGCAAGAAATGTACAGCGCGCTTTGTGTGCTCAACACTTTAACGCAGAAAACAACCTCAGCCGCTTCCCCTTCAAGAGTGAACCCTTGTTCATTATCATCATATCGATTTATTTATTATACATAAATGTTTGTCGAATTATGTGCTCTCAAGATATCTACAGTGCGATTTTTATGCTCATCACTTTAACAGTGAAAAGAACATCAGCCATCCCCCCTACAAGAGTGAACCCTTATTAATTATCATCATATCGATTTCTTTATTGTACCTAAATGTTTGTCGAATTATGTGGTCTCAACATATGTACAGCATGATTTTTGTGCTCATCACTTTAACGGAGAAAACAACCTCAGCCGCTCCTCCTTCAAGTGTGAATCCTTATTAATTATCATTATGTCGATTTCTTTATTAT
>JAHWXV010651510.1:0-10647 GCA_024586415.1 Phrixothrix hirtus
GTAGGTCAATTATTAAATTTTAGAAAAATAGAGTTTATTTAAATACTCAACGTTTCGCACAACACAGTTGGCTTCATCAGGAGATTAAATGTTTGCAGAAGTAATGTTACTTTAACAACTACTAAAAGAATACGTTCTGCAAACGTTTAATCTCCTGATGAAGCCAACTGTGTTGTGGGAAACGTTGATTATTTAGATAAACTCTATTTTTCTAAAATTTAATAATTGACCCACTACTTCAAATCAACGAAAACTCCAAACAAAATACATAGAGAGGTCAAAATATCGAAATAAAAAAGGGACTTTGGTTGTGTACTTTTCACGTGACAAAATGACGTTACGATACAGACAACTTAAGGTCAGATGATTTGATACCGTACCAAGCTAGCTAACAGTAGAGTTGGCTGTGAAGTGATAATATCGTATATGGTAATCCTAAATCGAGAATGGCGCTCACCACTAATTTCACCCTGTTGAAATACGCTATACAAGTTGGTAAGTTGTACCTGTAGCAGAAATCAGAAGTTTGGAGAAAGTGCGTAAGGAGTCTATATAAACTCCAATTAACAGTTTTGAGGTATTTGATACGATTTAGTAAAGTAATAACTAAAAGTTAAGTCTTGTGCATTCCTAGGTCTATTAATAAGTCGTAATAATCGTTACAATGATACCTACTGAAAGAATTCGATCTAAAGAAATATTTGTAGCGAAAAATGGCATAATTTTCGATTCGATCCGGCATATGACTGAGCGGGACTTTATTGATCGATTGTGTTGAATTTCTTATAAATTTGTATTGGTAAAATCAGTTTACTTGACAGTGATGTAAATATTTTCATTAATTCCTATTAAAAAAAATGTATGGCTTTTAATATCAAATATTTTGTGACTAATTAACATTTCGGGAAGTTAAATCATTTATATGAAACAAGAAATGGTATTGAATAACACAAAAACACGTAATTGCTTGTTATTTCCAATAATAGGTAAACATTGGCCAGATATGACAGTTTTCGTTACTCAAATGTGCGGTACATGAATATATATGGAGGACAGCTGATCTGCTCATTATTTTCTTGACACAATGAGAGCCAAATATAAAATATCAGTTAGTCTAACTGTACTTGGACTATGGCAAGTGTATAATTAATACTAATCATAAGATAATCGGGGATACAGTTTCGTAATTGTTATACTAATAATTGACGTGTTCTAAATAATGATTTAGTGAATTTAAATTGAAATGCCTATGTCAACGTAATTAAGAAAATACTCTCAAACTGTAACGAATTCACAAATCCGATTTGAAAGATTTTGCGGTGATTAGTAATAGTAAATGTGATCACATAGTACACGCACTAGAAGAAAAAATACGGGAAATATTAATACAAATAGCCTCACCCAAGATATTTGCAATGTATATGAGTGTGAGAAGATAAATGAACCTACGGAAGACTACGGTAGCTTTTCCAGTTGTTTTACCTTAGATCATCATCAGTAACTGGAGCGGTATGTTACCAATTTACCATGTTCTTGCCTTTATTTAAATCTGATAATCTCTATCATTTATTCGGAGTACATATTTTCCTGAGTTTGATTCTTTGTTCCAATAAACGCCGGTTGGGAACGAAATTGTAGGAAACGGGACTAAAAGGAGCAGACACTACAACAGTTCCGTAACTTTAAACTATTACGTCCTCTAAAATGAATTTAGAATATAAAAGAAAACGTTTCTATTCATGTAACTTTTAATCTTTCAGTTTTCTCTAATGAAACGCATCACGCGTCATACCAGTAGACACAACAGCCTTCGAGTTATTTATAGATTTTTAGGATCATCACATGTTAACGTGCTGGGGTTTATATCTGTATGTTTGTATATGTATAATATATCTACAATGTATTCCTATAACTACAACTTTATTCAAGAAGGCAAAAATTATAAGTTCCCTTAGTTTATTCTTTTTCAAACCTTAACTATACCTTTAGAGGAAGTTAACTTTTAATAACTTTTATATATAAATTCAATTAATGCACATGATTTCTATGAATTATTGTTAGAAATTAACAGAAATTAAGACGGAATAAGCTTTATACTTTCTTAATAAAATAAATATACTAAAACGAAATGAATTTCATACTAAATGCAATAGGACATTATTTTAAGATATTTTATTTCTAGTGGCGTACCTGAGAGCAATGGTTTTATAATTTTTCCCATGATCTTTGACGTATATGTATGTGCTATCGTTTATTTATATTATCACTGCGAAGATTTGGGTATCACCACACACTATTATTAGAGCCTCTTCATAAGATTTTTCATCTTGTTATTAAATTGCCATTACCCCTTGTCTAAAAAAGGGAAACAGTTATCCTGCGCTAAAGTTAATTATTACTGCACCCACTTTTCCATTTAGAAGGTAAAACTGTTTAAATCCTAGCAACGTATTATAAATAATTTTGCACTTAGAATAAGACTAATACGAGGGATATGAAGAATCAATATAATTTGTCACGAAACTAGGCACTTTCATGTGTTATTTTCAACTTCTGTGTTATATATATCGTCAATAAAGAAATTTTCTTTAAATTCGCTTCATATTGTTATGAAAACTTTTAATATTCACTCTGTATATAATCGATTTAATTCCTTGTTTTAATTATTTCCAGTCATTATAGAACTTTGACGGTTTCACACGTAGGTTTAGAAAAATTGAAGTTGGTTCTAAATTGTAATTTTAATTGTGTATATTTTAAAAGTTTTCATTAATTTGGATGCTGCGTTTTAAATTTTAATTTTATCATGCAATTTCTTGTGATTAAAAACTTATATTATAGTTATTAGAATTTCCCTGCTCGAGTCAAGGATAAAGATATCTTTTTTTTCCAGCTTCCCCCAACATTACAAAGGTTAACGTTGATGTAAGTCTGTTAGAAGTTGCCAACCGGGGGGTCATCGGTTTTATAAAGAGGTGGATTACGTATAACGTTCTTATGGCGGTAATCCATTAAGTTTCAACCTATTGACTTTCCGCACGTGGTCCAACATTTAAGATTGACTGTGAAATCCCTTATAATATAATACATTGCAAAGACAACCGTTTATTTCATCTACCCCTTTCTCTTCTCTCAATTATAACATTTGTCTTGTTTGATGAATCTCTTATCTAAGAAATCGACTCTATCCATGGTGAAAAACATCCTACAAGTTTGGAGTACTTAAAATACCAACTCTACGATGCTTGTTGATTTAACGCTGATGATATTGCATTATTATTAAGTATTGGACAACTAATTTAAAATAATTAAACGTAATAATAATAATAATTTATTTAATTCAACCGATTAAGTTCATGGTACAAGACATCATTTACACACGCGCGCTAGCTCGTACTAACGCATGCATGCACGGTCTCACACACGTACGCGCGCGCGCCTACGACCACGCCTACGACTACGCCTACCCCCACCCCCTCCCCAACCTCCGAACCAACGCATACGCCCACGCACACGCACACGAAATCTCGCTCGTGAAAGAAACTATCTCGCAGTTGAAATGCAATTTCTTCCACTTGTTGCATAATATACTATTTTCTACTTGTTAATATTGAAGTGGTTGAAATGTATACATTGAAGTTCTGTTTTTAATTTATATAATAACTTCGTAGAAAAAATAGCATATGCAACGCGTGCAAAAAGGCGTTCCAACTGCTCAAAAAATGTTTCACTCTTTCAATGGTTACGTCAACTCGCTCGTAGAAAAACTGTCCCGTAGTTAGAATGCAATTCATTCCACTTGTTGCATAATATACTAATATGTGTAAGATATATCACTAGGTATATCACATATAATAAGCTAAACATACTAACAGTTATAATTTAAAAATAAAATTACACTAAATCTCATTATAGTTAAGAAATTGGGGATAAGGATAATAACATTTACAAATTAGCAAATTTGTTATCCTTTCATTAGCTAATATCTAATGGCATCTTATTATAAAATTTTATCACTAAGTAGGCTGGAGATCTTCCATAAGTGGATAATCGTTAAGTGGTCTCAATGAGAATTTAAAGAAATCTTTCTTTTTATATAATAAAAGATTATGAATAAAAATGCAGGCCATTGTCTGTTGTCTTGTTTACATCGTTGCATATATTTACATCATACACGGACACATGTAAAAATTATAGAGAAAGGTATTGGAAACGTCACCTTCTGTGGTTTCTCAAAAAGCATTAAGTTAAAAATCATTTGCTTGATCCAACAGGGTAAACGTAATTTGATAACTGCACATTTCCAGAAATTACATATCCTTTTAAAATTAAAATCGCACATTTATCTTGGTTATCGTTAAATGCAATTCTTGTAACACCCCGTTAAGGATCGGACAAATGTAACGAAGCAAGGGTGTGGTTTCTTAGATTTTGTATGTAACAATACATAACCGCAGTATGCTAGTTATGAAACTGCCATAACTGGTTAATAATCTGTAATCAGACGATACCACTAGCAGCATCATAGCCAATTATACCCAAAATAACTACACCTATGCAGACCCTGTTCAATATCAATGTTTAGAATTAACCTGACAATTATTTAATTTACATACGCACATACACATACGTACACGCACATTAATGACACATTCAAAGAAATTATTAACGTTTCAATGAACAAATCTAATGTTTTCGAAATAACAATTATAATGCACTTGATTTAAGCCTAAAGATCGCACCTAACGTACAATTAGGAATAGAAGCTTTTAAACGAATTTGTGATACGAATGAGTTCTGTTTTGCGGCTTCTAAAATAAACTCGTTTGCTCAAAAGTACTATTTTTCTAATCATCTGGAACGTGCTTTAATCCAAGGTGAGGCCTTCTCAATTACTTCTGAACGTACAAATTTTGTGGGATAATCAAATTTCCTTTTCGCAAGTGATTTATTAAGAAACTTAATCAAACTTGACACACATTCCTTATGCTTAATTTACACGCACCTAAACTTGACAATAAATAAATTAAGCAACTCTCTAAAGCTATGCTATCTCTTCTTAATTCGGAAGAACTAGAGGACTCGTGCAATGCGATACAAACCTACTACATCCTTTATTTCTCAAAAAAAAGACCGTGAAATGAAAGTTTGACAAAGTGTAAAAATAAACCAAAAGACGAAGGGATGTAAAATGATTTATACAAGTTAACATTTTACATGCAACGGTTTCCTACCACCGAACATGTAAACTAACAGTATGAATCGGAAACGTTCGATTGATCAATTAAACAGCAGAAAGGGAATGCCACGAAGCTGATAAAAACCAGGAAAACACAAGAAGCATCATATCTTATATCGTTGAACACGGCGATGAATTAACCAATCGTGACAACTACGAAAAAGATGATTTGACGTTAACCTATAAATTCGACAAATATAGTGCTAGCTAAAGCATACACAAGTAAGTGAAATAAATTACCTTTGATTAGTACCTGCAGTAATACAACTGTACGGAGAAGTATTGCCACAGTAAATAATAAATTTTCGAATCTAAAACTGGAAAATAATCAAGTTGTTCCAGTGCGCATATAATTAAGGTAAAATTCTAAAACGTAAGGACCCAGCAATTTTCAGATCCTCATAATTGAAGATACCTACCAATTTGGACACAAATGCATGAATCCTAACTGGAAAAAGGGAAATTAACCGGAAGGAAAGTATATTGTCAATAAACTAAGATAATATCAAATCAAGAATTTAAAACGTAAGTGAAGCTTTAAAAATTCGTCAAATAATTTTCTAACAAGGCATTAATGACAAATTTTCAAAGATTACAATTTAAAATTTAAATTTGTTTATTTTAACATAAATTTGATTTAAGGACCAGGTCGTCATGTCTCCTAGTAAACTAAAACCACTGACCTACTTGTTTACATCTTTTCAGAAGTATTAATAAGGTAGCTATTCGAAAAGGGTCGTTATATTTCTATAGAAATGTTATCCTAACTGTAGATAGATATATACTTTCAAAGGCTTATTTAAATTATAAAGTTTTGGAATAGTTTCGTTGCCTTTACTAAAACCTAAATATTACTTAAAGTCAAGTACGTAATAAAGTAATTTTAATAAATTGCTTAAGACTGTCTAATTGTTAACTACCAATGTTCATTGTAAAAGTATTCTTTTGTCAATCGTATTTCTTGTGACGCATCTTGTACGTAGTTTCTTGGTAACTACTATAAATTTCAGGTCATAATTATGATCACTTTTAAATATTTAGAATGTCTGCCATCATACGACGTTTCAATCTCTTTTGCTAATCAATGCATCGCATTTGCTTTCCTAATTTAGAATACGCGTGAATTTTATAACTATTTGTCATTTATGCCATTTACACCAACATTTTTTAGATTTCACTTTGAGATAAGATTTATTTTAAACTACATAATTTACTCCTAGTATAAATGTTTCCATGATAATTGAGGAATGTTTAATTTAAGGACTTAATAGAAACGGTGCAACTGGTCGTAGGTAATAAACTTTAGAACTACTTGTAAGATAAATTTTCCAACAATAGTTTGTGAACAACGCCTTGTTTCGCGCTTACATTGTCGAAAGGTTTAGAGAAAGTCTAGCAGCGTTGATAGTTTGGCAATGAGTTTGCCACATCTTGGAAGCTAGGATAGCTATCCGAATTAGTGTAAGACTCACTTAAATTTCGACTTAACGACTTACAATATTGAGTTTTACCTAAGTTTACTTAATTAATTCCAGTTCACCTTCTAGCGTCATGCAGATAATCTAAGGTTATAAAATTTACTCACCGAATCAACTAGAACATCTATGTTCGCCAAACTCTTTTGTTAGGGGTCCTTCAAATTTAGGTTTGTTTTTCTTAAGGCATTTAAGTAGTTCTCCCGGACAATCTTTTGAAACCTTTTTGTAAAATACTTGAAGTAGTTACTCAACCTTCTAGAAATTGTTTGAAAATTTTGCTATTGCAATCGAATTTATTTTGTGGTCCATTTCATCTGTACCTTCTAATTCTCAGAGAGCTCTAATTATCCTTTTGTTCTAATTTAACATAATTATTTTAGGACGAAAGATTGCATTACATCCTGTAGTCTTTCAAAGTTTTCTGTTGATCCAATACTTGATTTCTTTCTAAGAGCGTAAGGCGTCTTCAAATGTATAATACATGTTAAACTACGTTACTGTTTTTTAGGTAAACGGTGAAAGTCGATACTCGCCTATTGATTTAATATTCGCCAAAAACAGGTGATTAGTTACTCTGTACCGCCGAAGAGCCCGTTACTTAATAATTGGAAATAAATCGCATAATGAGCTACCGATATTATCTCGTTTATGTCTCTCGCATAGTTCACATCCTGTGCAATAAATAAAAGAAATGCTCTATATTACAAAATTCGAATTTAAAGCTGCAAGAGATTTGTTTGATGTTTTTATAATAAATTTAATTTCACTGTTCAGTCAAGCATTAAGCCCATAGATTTTTAATTATTATTTATTAAAATTTAGATACAATAATCACTTGTATTCAATTCATTCCTGTTACAGTTATTTATTATAAATTTAATCCAAAATATTTAAATATAATGAAGAGCTCCTCAATTTGATTAATGTCCTATTGAATAGACCTTTCTGACTGCCGCTATTAATTCCAAATTTATATCTATTGTTTTATAAAACGGTTTCTTTCGGGCTTTTTGTACCGATCTCACCATTGTAAATATTCAATCACACCTTTAGTGGTCTATAGCTATCCAAGGAACTCGACGAAACTCTTTATTATAAGTACTGGTTTTATAACCAATTATGCAATTGCTGAATTTTTTATCTCTTGACCCAACTCACCAAAATTAGCTGAAACGGGGAAAGCTGACAATTAATATTACACGCTGAATGAGAAATTAATAGTCTTGTGCTTATGCCACTAAATTGAGCTGCACAAAGTGTTGCAAATACTAAGCTTGACCCCTTTGTCTGATCTTGTTCTAGTGTTGTTTGTCTGTAATATGATTTTAAAGTCAAATACAATTTAGATCTCCATTATCACGTCACATGTTTACTTTAAGAATTATTCAAAGGGTAATTTATTTTTTCATAAAAATTAAGGGCGATATCTAGATACAAAAGACAATTAAGGTTTCTGTTAATACGATTTCAATCACTCGTTTCTATCCATTTTTAAGTATCAGTAATCTGTATGTAACTATCAAAGGATAAAAGATAATAAAATAGATATAACCTTCATTAAGGCGGTTTGACCAAATGTTTTACTTTCATACCAAAAAATATTATATTTTGAATTTACAATATAATGAGAAGTTATTGATCCATATTTCCTTGATTATTAAAATATGTATTACGTGCATTTATTGTGTATAGTTTTGTTAATATCAGTTAATATTATAAGTACATTAAGTATTGTTGTTTAATAATCTGATGCTTATCTTCGCAAATAATAAAAGAAATGAAATTATCCCAAGATGTCACTTTGATTTGTAGAATTGTGGAATTCGAGTGTAAACGTTGTCAGTATCCTTTTATATGCTATTGAGACCTGCTCATGTGTCTTCCACAGCCCACTTCGCCAGAATAATAGTGCAGTTCTGGGGTAGGATTTATAACGGTCTATTGCTAAAGTATTCTTTTTCATAAATGCTACTGGCAGTGTTTTGTACGGATTTGTGACATTCTGTTTCAAATGTTTCCATTGAATAATACGAAATGGAATCGAGTCGAAACAAATATTACAAACTTCTGCTAAAATTAGCACCGGAAGTGAAAAATTCTGTGAGTAAACAGCGACTTTACATATAAAACGAGAAAATTTGTAGAAGGAAGCGTGCAAAAGATTGCATGCTCTGGGATTCCTTTGTTCGTGATTAGAGAAATAGCTGCGAAAATTAAAGGGCGATCTTTATAATTTATAGGGTAAACATAATTAGTAGCAGACTAATTTTCTGTTTCATTTTCGTCTTAATTTAGTTTATTAATTAAGTTGTAAATTTATAAAATATTTTAAAGTAATTTTAGGATTAAAAGTTATTCCATTATTGATATTCGAGAAGGAACCGATAAAATGGCACCACGATATTCGATTTATTGAAACGATATTAAAACTACATTTGGCTACTTTTAAAAGTATAAATCTTCTATATAAAGGCTTTTAAATTTTTATATTTGAATTATGGTTGATAACTTGAATATTTAATCATTCTAAAACATATTTCATCTTAAATGTTCGCTTCTACGATAATAAAGAAATCTTCTATATTATAGGTCATCTAGCTAAAATAGTTGACATGACATAAATAGTTTCTTTGATTAAAAATTGTTCACTTAGATGTTTAAATCTTTCCTCATCATCTTAATATAGCAAAGTATGCGTATGTATGGATTTACATGAATGTCCTTTATGGCCTTCACACGATTCATAAACATGAAAAAATTTAATTAAATTTGAGTCTTTGTGATATACGCTTTTCCTTTTATTCGTAAACTGCTAAACTTTTGTGTTTGCAAACAATTCTTTCCGCTTATTTTCTCAATATATTATTTTTGGCTACTTTTTTCGAGATACTCCATTATGTTTTCTCTGTCCTTTATACTTCGATTTCTTGTATAATTAGTAGTAAATTTAATTAAACGTAATCATATTGCCAGAATGATATATGTATTATATGGCACTCACTTAACCACTATTTTATAAAAGTACATAGTTTCTGTTGTAATGGGCTTTGTGTATTTTGTAATACATTGAATGTTTGAAAGTGCTAATGTGTTTATTGTAAATTGTATTTACTGTCTAAATTTATTATTCTTCAAAATAATTTTAGCTGTATCGGTATAAAATTGCATTATACAAGGTAATTCGAAATAACTATACACTTATATGAGGCAAATTTATGTAAATTTAGCTCCGTTTCAATTTTGGTCATTTTTTTATTTCTTTTTCAAGCTAAATATAACCACTTAACTTGAGGAATTAAAGCAAATTGCAGTAGTGAAAAACAAATTTCAAGAACGGTATAAACAGTATCTTCCAAGCTGTGAACTACCTGTTGAGTCTATGGGAAGTCTGTTGCACAAAATTTGGTGCGAATTAAAGTAACGAAAGTGATGAGCGATCAAATAACGTTCAAGGAGTAATCCTGAAGGGTTCAAATAAATATAACCTTTATCTCGTGTTAAATTCTTAATAGCTTAGGAGTAGATAGAGATAGTCGTTCCTGTGACAGCATTCTGCTCTAATAATTGCTTTTTAATTGCTTTTTAATTACTTTTTAATGGGCTTCCGCATTCCAATGTATATATAGGGCGCGTTAACACTTATATACAGTGTGCGTCAAAATAAATATATAGTGCGCGTCAAAATAAATATACAGAGTGCGGCAAAAATGGCGAATTGAATCAAATTAGTGGATATAGCGCTTGCGGCCATCTTGGAATTCTAGGCGAAATCTGGGGGCTTTTGGTGCGGAATCTAGGGAATTTCTTCGGATTTTTGCGGGAATAATTGAATTTTGGCGGGAATATTTGAATTTTGGCGGCCATATTGAATTTTAACGGTCGCCATCTTTGATTTTATGGCGGGAATATTTGAATTTGGGGAAAATCTAG
>JAHWXV010651524.1:0-11959 GCA_024586415.1 Phrixothrix hirtus
AAGTAGAAGGGGCCTAAGGTACAGTACAATAAGACGGAAAGGTTGAGTAAGAGGAGCTGACTACAAGCACGTGTATACCTGTCGACAGCTCAGCGCACTCAATCCATTGAATGTCCAATCGTAATCAATGTCTACAATGAAGTTTACGTTTCATTTGTTTTAATAGAATTGTGCCACCGCCATCTTAATGCCACACCACCTCCACGCCACTGTAGTGTGTTTCTTGTCTTGCGTCAGAATCTTTGCGCATTCCTTGCTGACGAGATTAAACGAGATCGGAATTTTATTACTTTTGTAGCTTCATAACTAATGTGGACAACTTTATTCAAATTTGTGATCGGGTCGAGATATGGTCGCCGTTCATATGTTGCGGTTTCCATTTGAATAACAATTAATGATGAAATAATTGTGTGTTTCCCAAATTGATATCACTTGGTACAATTTAATAACGGTAGATCATTTTCCGTAAATTGAAGTTGTCAAACAAAATTAATAACTTAGAAGTTGGGTAATTGGATCAAATTAATATTTAGTTACACTAAAATACGTACAAGGCTTAGCAGGGATTAATTTTGCAACTGAAACCCTACCTTTTTGTAAAAGCCTTACAAAAGACGGCTTTGTATGGTAGCTACGATTCAAATGAAAATTGTGTTCTATTTCAAAGGGGTGGCCATCGCTCTTTTGACCTTACATTTCGTAACTATACCTGGTTGTAACACAGATTTATTTAACGGTAATCACCGCAATATCAAAAGAAACTGTTGATCTCCGTGAGTTAACACAATGCGTCTTTATAAATCCGTGTTCCCTTTTTTAATACATACAAGTACGCATTTCCGCCTCCATATTTAAATTTCAGATTAAGAGATATTTTACTATTATAATTATATGTATATTGCATGAAGCTTCCCGGATCAAATTAGAAATTTAAATCTTAGTATTGCTTTGGCATAAAATCGAATTTGTTTCCATGTTGAGTTTTATTGCCTTCTTCAGTGTAAATCAAATAAAAGCAACACAAAAGGGTAGTTTCCTTCGAGTTACATCAAAGCAATCCTTAGCTTTGAAATCAAATTGACACTTTAGATGGTCCTTTATAATGTTTCCCAAGAGTAAATAAATAAATATCTTTTGTAGTGCAGCTCTAAATAAATACAAAAATTAATTTTATAAAAGAAGCCTTCAAAATAACTATGCTTGAAAACACATTGGCAACACTGACATTACTTTATACGTTGCCATTATGGTGTTACCATATCTTGTTGGTAAATAAGTAAAACATTAAAAATCAAAACTACTCGTAGTTCTTAAAATTTTTTACGTCCAAATTTGACTTTTAAAAATGAAAATAATAAATATTGTATTTACAAAATTCCTTGCAACTACGGTAAATTCTATATTGGAAAAATTGGAAGATCATTGGAAATAAGGGTTAACGAACATAAACGATGCATAACACGACCAGTTGGTGAACATTGGTTTGGAATGGGTCACAGTATGTTTTGGAAAGTTGTTAAAATTATCACCAAGAGTCAAACAGTTTCAAAAAAAAACTTGGGGAAGCATCTTACATAAAAATTGAATTTCGAAGTGTAACATTAAAAAAGATTTTATTTTTCAATGCCTTTACCTAGTTTGATATTTTTGTTTTATTGTCATTTGAATTGATTCAACCATTTGATTATGCTTGGTAATGAAGATAGGTATTTTCTTCGAAACGTTGCGTTTGTAAGTTGATTGATTCTGACATTTTTTGTTCAGTTATTGAGTTAATTTAAGGCCTTTGACAACGTTTTAGATCTCTTCTCTACTTATTAATTATTCTAACAGCGTTTAACTCCATATTTAGATTTTGATATACTAAATAAATAGTTCAACTTTCTAAAAATAAAAGTCACACTCCCAATTGGTTTTGTATTTAATCTGTTCATAAACGAGGAAACTAGTAGAACTTATTAAATGATAAATCGCTTCGCATTAAAGCTTTCAGTTTCTCTTTGCATTAACTTAAATTACTATCAAATGCGATTAAAGATAATCGATGTGATGGATGACACATTAAATTAAACTGGAATAATGTACGATTTGTAAAGTACAACTTAGTTTCTCGCTGTATCGTTAATTTCGATTTTATCTCTTTTTCTAATATTGCTTTGAGATGCTTCGATACATTAAGTATAAATAAAATAAATTAGTCTTTAGAAACCGTGCCTTTCTTTCAATATATGCAAAGTCCTAGCAATTGTAAGAAAAATTTTGGGCTTGTACACACGGGCAGTGTAACCGTGACGTATTTTCACGCCCATGTGCGTCAAGCCTTAACCCAATTTAAATCTACACTGTTGATTGATCGTATCCTAATTTGACCCAAAAAGATTTCAATCCCCAAAATATAACATTTAAAATTTTTATATTTTAATAACGGTGTAAATTTTACAAATAGGTTAAATATTTCTTAGACATTACCTCAAGGAAATATTTAAATCTAACTAGTAGCAATACCTCAAGTTTAGGGTTTAAAATTTGCTATTTAAACAAGCTAAGGTTACGATCATGCATTCGTCATGAAAATAATCGTTTAAAATAATAACCAAAAAATATTACCAAAACGAAATTTCTAGTCGCTAGTTGTGACCGCTTCAAATTAGTGAAGTGTTTGAAAGTGTATTAATTTCGGTGCGCGCTTCTAAAGTCAACACAAACTCACCTAGTCACAGCTTAAGTCCGGATATTAGCAATTTAGAAAAATAATTACTTTTACCAAATCAATTAATGTAGGCTAATTTACGATAGTAAATATGTGAACTATAGCAACATTACTTTCAATAAAGGCGAGTTGTACAATATTGGTTTATACTTAGTTATGCTAGCAATAACTACGCTTCAAATTTAGGGAAGCGACGTTTAAACTACTACTGCTCCATCGGGCTTAAAGTAAAGTGGTGTTTAAGTAAAATGTGCGAAAAGTTTACTATTTAACTAAAAGATAATAATGCCAAAAAAATCTAATAATGCTGAAGGTCCAGCACAACATCAATTTCAAGTAAAGTAAGCTTCCATCGAAAACATGTACT
The DNA here is from genome assembly GCA_024586415.1 of Phrixothrix hirtus. Taxonomy (NCBI): domain Eukaryota; kingdom Metazoa; phylum Arthropoda; class Insecta; order Coleoptera; family Phengodidae; genus Phrixothrix; species Phrixothrix hirtus. Next base: position 3,078 of record JAHWXV010651524.1, read on the forward strand.
GAACATATATTTTACAATTCTCCGACTAGTAACCGAGAGACATTTTGTTTATCAATTTAAGTAAAATGTTTGTATTCAAATTAAATTATTTTGGTTATTCAAGTTTAGGCTCAATTAAATTTATCGTTAAAATTAGTATTGTAAAACATTTAACGAATTTTGTAACTTTGAATGAACTTCAATCAGTTACACGTACTTGACTAATTCTCCAGGTCAAGTTCGGACAATTCATCTTGAAAGATTTTAACGTACATTCTTGTTTAATTATTTTCTTATATCTGTTAGAGGTAATTGACTTTAGTTTTAATAAACACTTTACAATCAATGCACCTTTCTCGCTTTTGTTCATTAACTCACTGACGCACATATTTTAAACCAAACAAAATAAATTGAATTAGCCAAATAAAAGGTCACGTAACGAAGTTATTAAATCTTTGGTTACCGTGCGTTGTTAAAAAAATTAAAACGTGCCCCTTTACCTTACAATTGACCAAATTATAAAATACAGTTATAAAGGAACACTGCGCAATGTGTATTTTCCTTTTTTAAACTTTTTCCCGCGAACTAAAATGTTTGAATAAATAATTTTTATTTGCCATTTTTCTAATCTACACGTCTTCCATAATGCAATTTCTTGGCGATTTTGTTCTTTGGATTCTTCAATGTTGTGGGCAATAGTACACTTTGCATTTTAAGTTTCCGTAAAGAAATCAAATGCCGAGATGCCTGAGAACCTTGAAGGTCAACTGATATCACAATTCCTGGAGATGATGCGGTTTTGAAGAAGCATCTCTTGCGTTATGAGGAAACCTAGTTGCGATCATTTTGGTTTAGTGGTCCGTTATCGTCTCTGCGCATCACACATTCGCCCGGTCGTTGTACAATGGTTGCTGATGTTGGCAAGGCAACGAAAGTTGTTTATTCATAAACCCGTTTAGAATAGACATGTACCAATTGTGAATAGTCTTTATCGTGATAAATTGGAATTTCGTGACAAAGGTTTCGACAAGTTAGGAGATGGTGAGGTTTTAATTCATGCGCCAACTATATCTTGTACGCTTGGACGTAAGTCCTATCGGGCAAGTTCATAGATAGTGATGCAGTTGCAATATGTTCCGGTGTATGAGCGCAGCTTGTTCCACCTGAGAGCTTCTTCGTTGGAACAGAACCAGTTTACTAAAAATTATACAACCGTGTTCTAATAGCATGAACAGTAGTCCAGAATCATGATGTAGTTTAAAGTTGGCACGAAACAAAAGTCGAATAAGAGCTCCGCTCCTGTATTTCACGTTAGGTCCCTTTTGCGTACCCGAAATAGATTTACAACATGCAATTTAACCAAAAACAGAAGCTAAGATGACTCAAAACACTGCCGAACAATCAAATCACAAGAATGACTCATTTAAATGATATCTATAAGTCTGCAATAAATCAATATGCGCAGTGAACCGGTTCACCAAAGAAATATATAATATAAATTAAAGAAGACTTGCCGACAAGAAAACCTCCCACGACTCCCGAAGAAGGTAAAAGCCAAAGAAGATAATAAGAGCCCATTAACACAAAATCCACCAGATTCCCCTTACTAATACCCCGAAGAAAGATCGCAAAGAAAATCGCGCTAGCCGACTCCTCGCAGAAGGCAGATGAAAAGAAAAAGGAACGACGGCTTCCTCAGTCGTTACAAAAAGCAAAGAAAGGTACCAAGATGTAAAGAACTCCACTGAAGAAAACAAAATTAAAATAACCAGAGCACACAACTCCAAAGAAGGCGTGCGCGTTTTCACGAAGAATTTTAAAGAATTGAGCATGTTTCGCGGACTGTTGGTTATCACCCAAAAGACCAATTGAACAAAGAGAAGTTAAAGATAGTGATCAGGAGAATCCCAGTAGATATCCCCCAATAAAGTTATACAAGAAGATCTGCACAGGAATTCGATAATTTGATAAAAGTCTGGGAAGCAAGAGTCGAACATATATCCTTTACTTGTTAATACGATCAAAAACGAATTGAGCCGAAAACTTTTCAGCTGATAACGTATCCTACACTTAAAGGGACAGCAAAATCTAAACCAACAAACATTAATGCCACCAATTGTTACAGAGGTCAACTGTGTGTGTTTACTTTCTTTACATTTGATAAGATTATGACGAGCGATCAATATACACTGGTTTCGTTACTGCAAGAAGCGGGCCCAAGTGATCTAGGCGGAGTTTAGTGGTTTAGCCTGATATTTTACTTCTTAGTATTTGCTCTGAGAATTGTTTTTAAAGCATTTCTTCTATTATGCATAGCTTGGTAACCAGTATGTTCTCGTCGTTCGTGACGAACGGCATTTTCGACTTCAGGCGAGTTATACTCTGGCGAACCTTGGTATTCTGATGTCGGAATTTTTCTTCCTATTTTCTGGAATTTCTAGGCAATTGTTGGGGCTGGCACGTTGGCTTCTCATATTTGTATGGTAATGCGCAGAACATTTATATAACTTGCGGCTATAGGTCTGGGCTTCCTCTTTGCCGATCTTCAAATAAATTCTTCCTTCGGGATTCTTCCGTGTATTCATTAAAATGAAAGGGAACGTTTTATTTTTATTTCCAAATCTTGACACACTCTTGAAGACATGACATTTTTCAAAGAGGTCGTTTTCTAATTCTTCCAATCGCATAGTCTTGAGAAAACCCATTAGAACTATTTTCAGCTTTTTCTTCTACTTGGTTGAAGTGACAGGTCCTTTTAATTACTCTGAAATGCATTTAAATTTTGTGAAGCTTCTGGGGACTTTGGGAAAGATTCGGACGCCGTTTCTTGCGTTGTGGTTTTTTAATTCTCAACGCGTTTGTTTTCTGCGATGGCGGCGAAGGGCGGGTTTTCTTTGTTTGTGAAGTCTTCTTGAGCGGAGGGAATGCTTCGTCTTGTATTGAGTTCGGCTGATGTTATTTATCTTGCCCAATCTTCGTCAACGGACGTTGGGTCGGTTTCAGTTACCGTTCTCCATGACTTTGCTTGAAATAGTTCTTCTTTTGTCAATTCTCTCTTCTCCAGGCAATGAATCATTGTATCACTTCGCCTGTGGGTTATTGCATTTCTATGCGTTTTTCGATTAATTTTTCGATCAAACGGAAGTTTTTCCTGGAACCACCAATAAGTACGTTTGCGTACTTTACATGATGATGGTCTGACTTGTTCTTTGTCTTGATTTAGCCGGAGAGCTAGCAGCCCTCGGTGTGGGATTGATCACGTCTTAAGTATTGAAGCCATTTTCCTTCATTCTAACTCTTTGAAGATAACTGGAGGGCCGATGAAGTTCTTGTTTGCATATATCGAATGCGAATATACTTGTATTGTTGGCCAAGAATGACTGAACTTCCATAGTATGAACCCACGTAAGCAAAAGTATCAGGGGCCTAACATACTGATCGCGCCATATAAATGCATAAAGTGCATAATCTCAAAATAAATAACGGCCAAATGTGCCAATCGCAGTATTCAGCGAATTCAAAAGTCTACTCAGAACATCCAATCAACAAACGAAAGATATAAAAAAAAACGAAGAAGTAGATACAAAAATACAATCGCCGAAAATGCTTACACTGGTGCAACGGCCTTGAAAAATAAGATGAAAGGAGAGCTGCTCCGAATAAGATCAACTGAATACGACCAACTAGGCTAAGCCTAAAGATGCACACATATTATGTCTGGGAAAGACGATTTTCTGCCAACAGCGAGGTCCTTGCCAAAACTCATCCCTTCCACTCCGGAACTGCGCTACGCATTAAACTATGCTTAAGATGTAGCACAGTTAGTATTAAGGAACGCTCTAAAAAAGCGAAGGATCTTGAAACAAGCCTGTTGAAAATACATTGTGCCACTCCATTATTCCATGGCTATTAAAGATTCGTTCCACTAGACGCTCGCAACGTGAGGACACGCTCTTATTAATTAATGTTCGTGTTAGTGGCTTGTACATAAATGGTATCATGGTATCACCTCCCACAAAACAACAACTTGGAAAGCCAATTTTCAAAATCGCCACTTTTTTTGCCCAACCTTGTAAATGTCAAACGTTGCTGTCAAACTTGAATTTTAATAATCATAATCAGTGTAGTGATCTACTTTAAACAATTCTCCCGTCGTTAAGTTTTAATTTTGTTACCATGAAGAAATAAAACAAAATAGAATTTATTTAGCTATCATAATTTTTCTTCTCAATAATGTACTCACTTCCTTGTTCGCAAAAACGCTAGCTTCCAAGTTATGTGTTGATCTCATTGATTTGAAGATTTTTGTTTAAGTTTGTTAATTTCTTCCGTTTTTGGTGAGTTTATTAGCCGCTTCCAGTTTAAGCAACCTTTTCTTCTTTTCTTCAACTGAACTTATTTCAGTGACATGTCCTCAGCTTTAGAAAGTATACTACCTGTCTTAGATGTCTTTCTTCTTCCATTTAACACAACGCAAAATCGACTTAAATTATTCAGAATTATTTTCAAAGTTTGGACACATCTTCCCAGTAAGTGTTTTAGCTTCTTCAATTGCTAAAAATATCTAAACGTATTGGGAAAATGTTTTTCGTAATCTAATATACTCCACTAAAGCTGTACACAGAAATCTTCCTCTTAGAATCAAGTACCTCCATTTATGTGTTGATCTTATTGACTTGAAGAGTTTTTGTTGGTTTTCGCCGAGTTTATCGGCAATTCCCGACTTAAGCAATTGCTATTCTAGAACACCAAGATTTTTCGAACCCTAAAATTATTTTGGAATTAGTCTCAACTAGCTTTCGCTAGACGACTCTTCTTCTTCATCCAATTAATAGAATGTAAATTTATTCCGTAGTATTTAGAATCGTAATTTTTGGACACACTTTCCAGTATATTTTTTAGCTTCTCCGAATACTGAAAATGTCGAAAACGTTTTGGAAGTTTTTTTTCATAATCTGGGGGTCGTTAACTAGCTTAGTTGTGTACTCAGAAAAACTTTTCCCCTTAGCAGAATCACTCGCCCCCAGCTTAGTGTTGGATCTTATCGATTTGAAAAATTTTTCTTGACGTTTGAAAATGCTATTTCATTCTTGCTGTTGTATTAGAACATCTTTTGTCCAATTCTGAAATTATTTCGCTGACCTCAACTTTATACCAGTCGCTACTTATCCTAGATTACTCATTTTCTTCATACAGTGATAGAATATAAATTCGACTCGAATTTTTCAGAATTTTTTGTAAACTTTGGACAAATCTTAACTCCTCCGAATATTGAAAATATCGGAAAATGTTTTGGAAAAGTCTTTTTTATAATCTAAGCGGCGTCAAACAACTCGAGTCATATGCCAAACTAAAGATTGTGTCAGAAAAATTGTTCCTCCACGGAAAATCACTTACCTCTATCTTATGCGGTAATTGTTCGCTTTGAAGAACGTCGTTGGCATTTGAAAATTTCTAGAACTGAAAAACATTTCGTCTTCCATTTTCGATGAGTTTACCAGTGGGGTATTTGTTACTTCTAAGACTTATTATTTGTTCAACTGAAATTATTTCGTAGACCTCGTGGAGATCTGATAATTACTTGATATAGATGACTTTTTCTTCTTCCAGTTAACAGAATATAAATTCAGCTCGCACCTTTTGGTATGTTTGTAAATTTTTGACAAATCTTCCCGCTATGCGTTTTCCATAATCTGGGGGCGTCAAACATTTTAATCCTAGACTCAGCCAAAGGTTATATACAGAAAAACTCTTGTTCTCTTCGAACATGTGTCGATCTTATTGTTTTGAAGAATTTTTGTTGGAATTTGGAAATTCCTATGACTTCGGCTTTTGTTGAGTTTATCGGTGTTTCGCTTACTATCTGTTCTTCAACTAAAATGGTTTCGACTGTTTCGGAATTATCATAATAGCCTTCAACCGGATGATTTTCGTCTTCCAATTGCGAGAATATAAATTTGACTAACATTTTCAGAATTTTTTTGGACAAATGTGGTTTAGCTCCTCCAAATACTGATAATGTCTGAAAACGTTTTAGAAGAGTGCTATTTGTCATTGGAGGAGCGTCAAACATGTACTCCGCTAAAAATTTGACACAGAAAAACTTTTCCTCCTCTACTTTACGCGTTGCTCTTATTGATTTGAAGAATTTCCGGTAGAGTTTGGAAATTTTCAGTACTGCAAAAAATTCTTCCATTTTCATTGATTTTACCGGCGGCTCCTGGCTGAAGCAATCTTACCTTAGAACTTTACTTAAATTTTATTCAACTTGGCTACACTGATTTTTATTGAAACCACCACCAAACCGGACTAAAGTTATAAACTTGAAATGTTTTGGAAATGCCGGAGTACGCATAATATTTAAATGATTGCTGCTTTTTGCGTTCCATATTTTTGCACAATCATACTTGAAACGTTTATTAATTCGCCGTACTTGTGCCGCCTTACAATGTTTCGTGGAAAATAAAATTGAAATCATACCGAAATTTTGAATTTTGAAATAGGAAGAAATATCAGGTTTCGAGAATCTAGTCGTGCATACCAAAACATCGGCGGAAGATTAAATTGGCAGCATTCAACCATTCTTCCTCGTCCAGCTTGGTATGACGAAGACATACAGCAACGTTGAAGAAAAGCTGGAACTGCGTAAAGTACCAATAACTGAAAAGATCTACTTCGCCAAGATTGCTACTGAGGGACCTGTTCGGAACTTCAAGAGCTAAATTGGTTTTTGTTTTTGTCATCAGAACTAAAAACTGCCACAAGGCAGAAGATAGAACAAGTAGAACGAGTAGCAATGGCGCACTTGGTAATGAATCCAGATTTAATCTGTTATCAGGAAGCATTGGAAATAAATATCTGAAATAGAGTTAGCGAAGAGGAAGTTGTAGGTTCAACTTCTGATACTATGGTTTGACAAGAAATGTTTTATGGCCACAAATTACCTTTCGTGGTAATTTCAAGCACACTGATTACGACATGTTTAGTTAATAACATACTGAAATCAGTGTTCTTCAGAGCATTCCCAACGAATTTTTCCAACAGCGCTCAGCTTCATGCGAGATCCGCGGATGGATCCAACGGAGCACACCCCTCGCATCTGATTAAGTATATAATCTTAGAAGTGATCGAAACATGCTATTTATCTCTAAGCTGTGCTTCCTGAAAATTTTCTACGTGCTAGAGCATCCGTTGAACATGATGGGTAATTAGTTGCAGTTAGTTAGGCGACAAACAATGTAGAAACCCTACGTCAGGAATCGGGAACATGCCCCTCTGGAGTATTATTTTAGCTCTTTACGAATAAAAGGTTGCCGACCCTTGTCCTACATTATATCACCTACAAACGCCTTGGGATGAACTGCCCCAGGAAGGAATTGACGAAAATATGAATTATTAACCTTGTACGCAGACCAACATTTCAGCAAGATTTCAGGCTCATAACTTTAGTTCTTCTTCGGTGACCTGTAGCACTTACAATTGTTTTCTACTTCAAATTATTCATTACTTATTCTGTGCTTTTCTTCTTTCAGTTAACAAATTTTGAACAAATATTCCCAGTATGTGTTTTTACTCCTCCTAATAGAAATATCAGAAAACGTTTTGGAAAAACGTTTTGCGAACGTGAAGTATTGTTTTATATTATCGTATATCATGGTAGCATAGAACCTCCGTAGTCGAGCAATGAACGGATCTTTTTGATCAGTCTATTTTGGGACTTACTTGTATTGAACGTGGATCTACGGCGATGAGTTGATATGTGGGTAACTGAGACCCTTTTTCAGCCAAGAATGAGAAGAAAAAGGGCTGGTCGAGTTAGGAATGTTTGGAGCAGGCATGAATCGATTTGGCCAAGAGCCGAAAATAATCGCTCCAGATATTTAATGGTGCGTTAACTCCATAAATTGCTTACACCCTGAGATATATAACCATAACCACAGAGGAGAAACGATTTCTCTAACACCAAAACAAAATTTTCGTCAGTTACAATCTATATTGAAGCATCAATATTTCGCTTTAGAATTTAGGCCGGCACTACAATTAATTAACACAATTAACAAGTAATTGTAGTGCCGTCGTGAAGAGGTTTGATTCGCAGTCGAAATATTGAAGATATAAATGATTAAAATTGTGTTTCAACTATAACCTTGAAACTGCCTCGGAGAATCACTTTTCTTCTGGGAAATCAGGTCTCACGAAATTAGGGTACTTACTTTCCTGGTTACATCTTTTTCCAACTCAGACCAGACGAGACCAGAAAAAATAATTTTATAAACAATCAATGGGTATAATTTCAACTTAAGGTTGACCTAATAATATGAAAAATATTAAATTAGAAGAAATATGTACAGGGTGCGGCAGCATAACTTCTTGTTTTCAAAACTTAATAAAACCCATTACATGAATCAGAAAATTATTATTTGTCTTTTATAATGTATGCGCATACTTCAAGTTTTGTTTTACATAGTTTTGAAGATCAAATCAGGTAGGTGGCGTCCCCCATTCTTCATACACTGAGTAAACCGATTTCTGTCGTTTGTCATGACTCTTACAAGCATAGCAGGCGTTATGTTAGCAATTTCTTCCTGGATGTTAGTCTTCAAATCTTTTAGGGTCCTTGGACAGTTCACATAAACATGGGATTTCAAAAAACCCCATGGAAAAAAATCACAAGGGGCCAAATCGGGAGAGCGGGCCGGCCACTCCAAATCGCCCCTAATTGAGATGAGGCGCTCAAAACAGCCATCGATGTTCTTGAAGTGTGTGCCGTTGCACCGTCTTGTTGGAACCAAATGTCCTCTATGTCCAACCCATCTAGCCGTGGGAAAAAAATTCCTGTAACATGTTTACATACCGGTCCGAATTCACTGTCACTGCGACTTCATGTTCCTCAAAGAACCAGG
>JAHWXV010651658.1:0-13714 GCA_024586415.1 Phrixothrix hirtus
AGCGAAAAAACTTATACCACATTTTCTGCTCTATTTTCGATTTTCTACCACCTGTTACAAGGACGAACGCTATTTACTTTACACCCTGTATATATATATACTGTGTACTAATTATATCGCGTGATTTATTCACGCCACTGGACTTTTTACGATATTTTATAAAAATTCAGATAATTTTAATGACTTGTACTTGAAAATTGCTTTGTATGCCTAATAATAAATAAAATAAAGGAAAGAAGATCAATAACCCTGCACAATAAAAACTGGAAAACTGTTAGCTTACCTTTAAAGAGCATGTCCAAAATTTTTACTACCACTATCAATGCATGCTTGTCCTGCGACGTAAATCTTGTTACGTTTTGGAGAAGTTGGTATTTATGGCAGCGTTACATAAACGCTCTGTCGAGTATTCTGGTGTGTCTATAGATACTGAATAAACTAACTGTTTTATATAACCCTATAAATTAAAATTACAAAGAATCCGCGAAAATAAAAACTATTAAACTGCAGCAACGAAGAACATATGAGAATTGAATACAACTCATATCCACTTGTATCTATGCAATATTTTTTGCAATTTTTTCTACAATTTTTTAAGGGCACTGTTAACGAAATTAACTACTGCCATTTATTTTGTGATAATAACTTACATAAATTAGTTAGGTTAATTGTGATCTTGAAAACGTATACAAAATATTGCTTAGTTATAAATAGGCTTAATATAAAAATTAAAATCACCAATTGCGTATATTTTAATCTAGATAAATAATTCTACAGTGACTCAGAACGTGTAGAGAAGGTAAGCTCAATTGTTGCGTTTTACAGTGACATTTTATATTGTTTTAGAATGGACAAAACCAACACAGAAACTTTTTACAAGGGACACTGTTTTCTTGATTTATGGATCAACCCTGTACAACTTATCTAACGCATTAAATTAATTTGGGCTGTATTGCACACCGACTTGAGGTTAACTTAATCAATACATTTTTAGGCTCTAAAAACGACGTACACATGACTGCATTTTTCTATTAGAATTTAGCGAAATATTGTAGATTTTCTGTATCTTCCATTTTTTCATAATTATGATATCACTTTAGAGTCATTTAATTGAATTTATACATTTTATTGATATATAAATGCCGACTACAATTAGTAATTTTAAATTTCATGGTTTTAATCATTTATGATCCTACCTTGCCGTTTAAACTTATTTCTACCCAATACCTGCAAGCATAGGTGCAAAGACTCGTATCGCCTTTGCTTAGTTATTAGCTTCAACTAATCAAATTTTGTAATTCGCACTGACTTGGGGTACACTAGTGGTAAGTCCGGTAATTTCCGTATTTGAAAATGGAGATTAGGCGCATATTCAGTGCTTTTAAAATATTTTGGATTTTATTTGGAATCACAGAGAAAGTCACCTAATTAGGTTTCCTTATTTGATTATTCATTTATCTGCAACCACTAGAATTTGGTGGGTTTTAAAATTCCGAAAGTATTACTTAATTTTATTCCTTATCCAATGGGTTCATAGAAAACATATTGTTTTGACCGTTCTTTAGTGGAAAAAAAACGATGTGCTTGTCCCAATTTTTAAATTAATTAAATTCAGAACAACCTCGCCATCTTTATGAACGTGGGTAATTATTTCATTAATAATATTTAAATGTCGATTAGATGACTTTGGATTTGGACCTGTATAAATTAGATCAAAGAATTTTGAGGGCAAAATCTACATTCAATGCTTTCGTCCCAATATTATCGTAAATAATTTGTGGGAAACTCGCGTATTTTGTATTTTTATTATTAATTATTTTTCCACAAAAATTTGATTTCGTATTGTATTAAAATACAAACAATTGTTAAATATTTGTAATTATTAACAATTTTAATTGCAATCTTTAAAAAAATAAGAGTCTACCTTTATCATAATAGATGGAATCTTTAAGTAAACCTCTTGACTACACTTTTAGCCCTTCCAGGCTCAGTGATCAAATGTTGAAACCAGCTATAGCAAACTTAGTTGCCAGTTGCCTAGTAGCGACCATCGGAACTACCATTACAGATTGCTAATATACAAATTACTGCTCGCCTCAATTAATTCTAATTATATTAGTTTCACAGAAAAGTACTACATTAGAGTAAAATACTTTGTTTAGTGAGTTAATTTGTTTCGTTTATAGAAAAATATTACATAAAAAGCTATTTCCCAATAAGTATTGTACGAGTAGTGATTTGTTTTTATTACAGGGTTGTTAATGTAAGTTAATACTTTTATTTTATTTTGAATTTATTAATGCAAACCCCCGGGCGTTTCGCCAAGTTGCAACTACCTACATGGGCAAGCCGCAAAAAATAAGATAGTTGTCAAATTTTCCTATGAATGCACGCCGTTATAAAACTCATAAGTATTTGACGTTGGGAAATAATAAACACTTTCGAATCCTAGTCCGCTTGTAAGCGCATTTGAAAATCTTACGACTTTGGTCGCTCCTTGGGAAACGCCCGATATATAATACTGCCGCGTAGTATAAACAAAATCCAATTCGTAAAGTACCAATATTAGTTTTACGTCAAAATCACTTTGTAAATTTATAAATAAAATAATTTCATTTTATTAATAATTATTAAAAGCGCAAGAAATCCAAAGTACGTTTTATAAAAATTAGGAGCATTCCTTTCTTAAAAATACTTATTCAACAATTCCCGCATGAAGGCTGTCAAGTTTAAAAATATACGTAAACCCCTCTCGTCTTCTCCCCCTACAAGGTCAAGGAGTAGGGATCCTAACGCGAACAAGCAAAGCTGTGTTTTAGTAATGCGCGCCTTGACAATATTCAAAAAAATATAATTGAACAGTTACCTATACGTCGAATTAAGGGATTAAGTTATTATCAGCTTGATCTGTTTCCACCTAGGTCGAATTTCTAGAAAAGGGTCAATTCCAACTCCCTGTCAATTTGGAACCCATGGGGTTGAATCTGACAAGGTTGTATTGTACATACGATTAAGCGAATATCCGAAACCGCCACCTATAATCTCCGATTCCTCCGGGAATTCCGCAATCTTCAGCTCACCCAGTAAGTGGAAAATTTCGTTATTTAACTTCCATTGATTTCCACACCCTCGCTAAATTATTCCGGCTGGGGAAAATCAGCCGATCACGTAGAACAACCAGACAAGTTCGTTAAGACTATCACTAAAACACTAGCGTTTGTGAATTTTTAATAATTTATAATATTTAGGGTCATTACGGTCAACTTCTTTTGTTCATTCTGGATTAGTTTAATTTTTGGTAACACAAAGGCCCCTTGATTTAGATATAAAACATTATTGTTCCCGTTACTTACATTTGTGAAGAACATGTAATTTATTAATTGTATATCCTGCGTTTTAATTTTTATTATATTCTTTTAAGTGCATGCCTTATCTTATTACATGTAGACCCGTCGTGATAACATATACCTTCTTTCAGGAACTAACTACCATGTTAGCAATTAATCAGTTTAGATAATCCGTCGTAGTTCTACCTGATATAGGAGAAAGCCCAGCGACATGCATAGAAAGAGCTAAGTTACTGTAAATCGGTTTGTTTGTCTTCTGGTCTTTGTGAAAACAGCATCTCGAACTATCAATTACCAGTTATTTACTGGTAAAGACAAAGTGGCACCCTTATCCACGACTATCTTACTCTTATTCACGATATTTATTGACATTTGAACACCTATGCAAAATCCCCGTATGCCAACTTCCTTAAATTTAACGCAATCGTAAAACCTACCCCATTCTTCAATATAGTGGCCGGAGCAAATCAGTTTATTCGGGAATTTACCAATTTTAACAGCCTCAGAAGCGTCGGACCCGTTTAGGAACGTTATACGCTTTCGAATAAATGCAAAATTAAGAGTAATGAGCAATATTTACTTTGTTGTGTATAATGTTATTGTAAACGTTGCAATTTTTGCTATTTCTTCTAGGTGGTTTCATTTGGTACCACAAGGCATTAAAGAGTCTATTCTTTACAGTTACTAAAATTTCAGAGTTAATTGCTATCACCAAACTAACTAGCAAAGAGAAGTACAGCCGGGTCAGAAGTATACCTACACATGGGTCTGAGGCTTTAATTAGTAGTAACGAGGGCGTTAGCTTAATCAATAATAGATAGTGTATTTTAAATCACTATCTTCTTGAAGATGAAGATAAGGTTGTTTGAGATGCTGACGATAAGTTGCTGCCTTCATCAGTAATTAGAATATTTTAAAGTACAGATTCTGGTGAAAGTAATGCACGTCTTTTATTTATGGAAACTGTAGGACCAAATATCGTCAAAAATATAGTTTAGTTTGTTTTCTTCAGAACCCCTTTTAGAAAAAGTAGTTTTCGAAACAAATTTGTATGTTGTTTAAAAATACGGTAATAATAGTGTACCTACAACATTACAAAAAATCGAATGCTTTACTGGTATTTATTTACTTATGGGCATTAAAAAGATGTCCAGTTATACATTTTTGGTCATCTAGATACGAAATGTGCGATAATTTTATATCTTTAACTATACGGCGTGATAGGTTTGAATGGTTGCTGAGCCATTTGCACATAAACAATCATGCTTTGCAACCTACAAGAAACGAGTCTGATAGTTTGATAAGCTCTACAAGGTTAGACCCTTGCCAGAAAAATTGTCTGAAACCTACAAAAAGTACTATTGGCCTAGTAAACGTCAATCAATTGATGAATCAAAGATCAGATTCGAAGGAAAAAATAGTATAAAACAATTATATCACTAAAACCTAAAAAAGAGGCTATGCTGATGAAATTGGATCTGTATCACAATTTCAAATATACACTGGGAAGTTGAGAAATTCTACAAAATAAAATTTGGGAACACAAGTCGTAAAACATTTGGCAAAGGATTCAGTAAGAAAGCACTTCGTAATATGATGGCATGTATTCATGCGCTACAATATGAAAGTGAAGGAAGGACATTCCAAAAGATTTTGAATTTAATAGAAGAATGAACAGATGCGATTCTAATGGGAAGATTGGTGAAGAAGAAATTTTAGCCCTAAAGTGGCTAGATAAAAATCCTGCACTATTTTAGTGCAACTTTGATAGTCCATAGGACGAGGAAGTAATACATAGAAAGAAAAAACATAGGAACATAGAGGCAGTAAAGGTCTACATCCAAAGCTCGGGAGTATGTCGACAAACGTAATATGCTAAAACCACTTTATGAAATTGACAGGGAGTCCAAAAGACAGTGGCATAGAGTTTTTCACTTTTTACAAGTAGAACTGATTGTGCTTCTATGAACTTGTTAAGAATATCATCCTGTCGTTACTAGTGGACTATGAGGTACAGATCCTGCTTTGTCAAATAGACCAAGGAAAAGTGAAGAAAATGGTATAAATTCAAGCCGCTGCTATCTTTGGCAAAGAAAACATATAAAGTTGCTCATGTGCTATCGCATGGTAATAAAGTAAAGTGTGTTAATTGCCTAAATTCCTAAATCATAAGGAAAACGGGTCCATTAAATTTCGTACGAAATAAGTATTGTTTGTCTGGTGGTCCCACACTGTAACCATCTATTCTTGGAAAAACTATGTAAAAAAATTTTTTTTACAAATTGTATCCTGCGCGTTGTTTGCAATATTTTACTTATATGTATTACGTGTCTTTTTAAAAATTAATCTTGAAATGTTTAAATTAATTACCTGAGGGTAATTTTTAAAAGATTTTACACAAGCCTTATTTCAATATTTTTCCTACGGTAATTCATTTGAGAATTTATTCAATAAGTTCTTATACATTCCATCTATTATGATAACTATAAGTAAAGACTCATTTTTTAAAATTGCATTTGAAACTGTTAGATATGTTGGATTTTATAGAGTGAGATAGGTTAATAATTTTATCTCCAGCTTTCAACAAAAATTTCATTTCAAAAACATATAACCTTCGTTAAATTAAGATTCAATTTTAAACGTATCAAAGTTCTAGTAATTAATACGAGGGCGGACTGATTAGTGAGGTAACTAGCATAGAGATGGCACCATAATCTATTCATGTGTGTCATTTATGAAATCTATCATATGTTATAAACAGCTGTCAAAGTGCCAGCCAAATACGTTGCGTCCTTTGTCTCTTACGGTTGATTAAAGTAAACTTATTACGTTGTTTTGTGAATATAGACAAAAGAGAATTTCGTGCTGTGATTAACCACTTCCATATCGCCGGGAAAAACTTAAAGAAATTAAAGAAGAGTTAGATAATGTCCACGGCGAATCTGCGCCATCATTTAAGGCAGTTTGTTTTTGGGTAAATAAATCTAAACGTGGTTGTACGAGTACCGAAGGTGCAACAAGATCAAGACGTCTAAAAGAGGCTACCACTGACTAAATGATCACCAAAGTTCATGATCTTGTTTTAATTATCCTCAATTAAAGGTGCATGTGCTAGCAGACACTATATGTATATCTAAAGAATGTGTTGGTCATATCTTATATGAACACTTGGGTATGAGAAAACTGTCAGCAAGATAGGTGGGGTGTTGGCTAACTGGGAACCAGAAACGAATGCGCGTAACAACTTCTGAGTACTATTTGACCTTTTTTAAGTATAATTCCGCCGAAGTTATCGTCGATTTATTACCGTTAACGAAACATGGATACACCACTATACCTTTGAAACAAAAATTCAATCCAAACAATGAGTGGAAGCCGGTTGCAGTGCACTGAAGAAAGCAAAAGTCGTTCCATCAGCTATCAAGGTTATGGTCACCGTATTTTGGGATGTTCGGGGTATTATCTGCGAAATGGCAAAACATTCACAGGCGAGTACTATGCGTCGTTATTGGACCAGCTGATTGAAAATTAAAGAAAAAACGACAACATTTGGCAAGAAAGAAAGTGTTGTTTCATCATGACAATGCATCAGCTCATTCATCGAACATTTTCACGGCAAAAGTAGTTGAATTAAGATTCGAAATACTTCGTCATGTACCTTACAATCCAGATTTAGCTCCATCTGACTTTTTCTTGTTTCCAAACTTGCAAAAATGGCTAGGTAGAAAAAAGTTTTCATCTAATGCGGAAGTGATTATAAAAATAAATGGTTATTTTGAGGCGTTTGATTCGTGCTATTATAGTGAAGGCATTAAACGACTTGAACATCGTTGGAACAAGTGCATCGAAAATTAAATGTAAAAAACTTGAATAAAGTGCCTTCTTTTGTACTACTTACCTTAGTTTTCAGACCACTCTCGTATACAACTTTTGAGATAATTTATCAATATTTACATTCTAGCCAAAATCATGCTCCACCATATTATTTGATAATTTTATTAGAATTTGTTTTAACTAATCCAAAAGCTTCAGTTCTTTACGAATCTATTTAATACATTTAAATTTTAATTGTGAATTTATCTCTTTCTATTTCAATCAAAATCATGACCTTTGAAAAGCCTTTTATACTCTACCTAATTTTAATATGAGTTTGTTCTCGTAATGTATTTTGCTAATACTAAATTTTATTTTTATTAAAGCCATAATTTAGAATTACCCAATATTTACTGTTACACATGAAAGATAGTGTTGCACTTATCATTAAAGGTATTTTGCCAACACATTTATGTTTCAGTTGATGATAGAACTAAAAGATGAAAGTTTTGATGTTTAGTACCAATAATCATGGCTACATAAAACTTGGAAACATATGAATATCTGATTTCGCTCTGAAATTTGCAAACTTCTAGTTTTACATATTCAGAATAAATATAGCAATAATTTGACATTTTTTCTCTTGGTTTCTTCCAGTATAAAATGTACAGGTATGTGATACCTGGGCATCCCTAACACTATAAAACACGCTGCTCTATTCAGAAATATTTAACTCGATATCAATCGCGTTATCAGCATTTCTCTCACGCCTCCCAATAATATACAGATTCTGTTACCGGTAAATCGCGCAAACTGCTGACCTGAACGATGAACCTCTTGGCAGGGGGTGTACCAACGTAATCAAACCTCTTTATACCTACATCCTGAACGATTCAAGATCTGATGTTTAAGTATTTGTAGCCACAGTTATCATATGACTTCGCCCACTTTTTCAAGTAAACGAAGTCGCACTTTTCTGTGGCTCCTCCTACTCACGAAGGTTTAGAATCGCCTTGGGCCGCCCTGGACGGTTGCCGGCGTCTTCCTCGTAGGCTCCTAGCCCCGAGATGAGGGGGTTGGAGCTGTCCTAAAAACTGCTGCCCCCATTCCTAGCCGACAGGGTCTTCATCGATATGCTTGGGCATGCGCAATATTTAGTGCAGACCTCCGTAAGACTTTCTCTCATTGCGCGAGTTCTAACGTAACATATCTTTTTAGGGTCTGATAAAATTTTGGAAAGTAAATTTAAGATTTATTTATATACAAGGTGTTCTATTATTCTGATAATATTAATTTAGCTAGTAAAACACGGTTAGAGCACGCATGTTTGCAGAATTAAGAAGAATCCGATACAAAGACAATCAAAGAAGTGAGATATTAGCTAATGTGCTATGGACTGACCAAGAGGAATAGCAAAATTATTGATGATAATGGACGAGTGCACATCGAAAGCGAGCTTTTGATGAGAATAGTATACATAATAGAGATTTCGAACCATCTAATGAAGAAGTTGAAAATATTATAGATGAAGTTGGCTTATAATCCCGCATGTGCGTCTATATATCATTTTACTGGTAAAAACAGAAGAACTTACTGGTTGGCTTATCTTCTACGACTTAACGTATGGGGGCATATAAAGAATGTTGTTAGTCATCCTCCCGGAGTAAAAAATATCTCAAAAGATTCAAACGTATACATTACAGGATAAATGGTTGAACAAATAGTACATCGCACAAATATCTATCTAGCCAACACCCAAGGTAATTATACCAGGGAAAGAGATTATCGAGACACACATACACACAAATACTACAGAAATATATGCTTTTATTGACCGCCTATACATGACTGGGGTGTGGAAGGCTCAATATGTTAATCCCAAACCGTTTTGGACTAGTTCAATATTTGCACTTACTTGGTTTAGACTAACAATGTTACGACAACGATTTTATCTATTAAGAAGAGCACACAGATTTGACAATGTCAACGACAGAAACAAAAAAAAGAATATGATAATTTGGTTCCCATTCAAGAAATTTTTGAACAGTGTGTCCAAATGTTAAGAAATTTATCAAGTTGGAGCGTATTGTACTGTAGATAAAATGTTGGAAACCTTTAGAGGGCATTGACAATTTCGGCAATATATAGCCAACAAATCGGCAAAATACGGCATTAAAATGTATACCTTAGTTGACTTGAGGATGTTTTCTACCTGCAATTTGGAGATATATGCAGGAAAACAGCTGGATAGACTTTTTCATCTACACACATAACAAATCCCATATTAGACAAAGGTAGAAATATAATACTTGACAATTATTTCACGTATGTGCCGTTAGCCAAAGAACTACTTGGTAAGAAAGCTCCAGTTGGTACCCAGAAAAAAACAAGGCAAAAATTCCACCGATAATCATAAAAGTGCAACGACCTGCACAAAGTAACATATTTGGTTGCCAGAAGGACACTGTATTATCATCGCATAAATCAATCCCTCAGAAAAATGTCTTGTGCCTAAATCAGGAGAACTGGAAAAGCCTGAGACTGTTACCTTTTAAAACCTAACAAGATATGTGGTTAATGATTTAAGATGAACTTATTCTGTTTCCATATTTTGTTGCTGGTGGATGTTGCTGCTATTTATTCCAATATTGCATGCAAGACCGGAATTATTGAAGAATTTAAAATTTATCTAAATAAACAGATAAAAGGTTTAATTAAACCACTGTTGGTTCGTCGTTCATCGACCAGGTCTTTGCCAGTTTAAATGTTCCTCAAATTGAAAAGAATAGAGGAGCTGTTCCAGAATTTTTGAATATGCCCAAGAAGAAAGAACAGGAAATCAAGAAAACTACGCCTTAGCTGCAACGTGCCAATTGCACGGAGCATACACCACCTTCACATATTCGATGTGTTCTGTAGTAAATTATAACGGTAACACTTCAAACGATTAAGCTTTATATTAATATTATATTTATTTTAGCTCATTTGAGCATAACTATTTTTGGTGTTTGTAATATACTGAAATAAGTCTATTTTGGGCTTGCATTATATAATAAATTCTTTAATATTAGCTCTAGTATTTTTTTATTTCAAATCAAGAAAAAAACAATTGCATTGAACTAAACCTTGAAGGCATGCTCGTGAGGAATGTTCTCATGCGTGAATGCTAGAATAAATTTTAAAGGCTCGAGTGATGCATGGTAAATAAGGATCAGAGAGGACAAACCGAGCTTTCATTGGGTTTGGATGTGTTTGTTGTTACCTCTTGCGTTCTTGCGATACTATAGCTTAGGTCCCTTCAGTTCGCCGCTATTGGCACGTGATAGTGGTAGAATTTAATTTTTAATTTTACGTGTTTGATCGCGCCTTTTAGGAAAATGTTTCGGGTGCTCATTAGTGAGCAAAAAACCGGTGTTATTCGTCTAATCAAGGTCCCCGACGAGATCATCGCGAGTGAAAAGTTCGACGACCCAGAAGCTAAAGTCCTGCTAGGCGGCCGACGTATATCGAGGTGTACCTACGAATATACAAAAACGCCTAAATCTCAATATGTGCGAAGCAATCAACTTCGCAGAAGAACAACTAATCAAAAATGATAAAGCAATATCCGGGCTGAAGAGCGCACAAAACGAAGGCAAGAGGGTGGTAGCCAGCACGCTCGACTACACACCTTTACTAGAAGAAGCCGCGGCCATTTACATCGTAACCACGGTTGAAAATGATGGCTTTCAGACGTAGAAAACTAAGAAACGTAAGTCGCAAAATCAGGCAACTCCCGGACCTGCAGTGAAAGAGCAAATCAACAATCGTTTCGAGACGTTCGCCAACCAAGAGGCAGCCGAACCGGTAGGGACGAAGAAAACAACCAAGGGCGAAGTACTGCTAATCGTTCTTCCCCAGAAAGCGCAATCAAAGCGTAAACATCGCAAAAGCGTAAAATGTAGCGCTAGTTATAATGTTACACCCAGCCACGGAAGAAGACCACAACAACGCCGTGACCTTACTTAAACAAACCAATGTGGAATTCCACACCTTCCGCTTTAACAATGAGAAGCCGCTCCGAGTAGTTATCAGAGGTATCTCCCAAGAGATCTCTGATAACGACATACAAGGAGATCTCCGCCGGCAAGGACTCCCTGTGCTATCCGTGCGGAGGATACACAAGGGAGCTAATAAGGTGCCTATGCCACTTAAGCACATTGAGCTGGCGAAGTCACCGGAAGGCAAGGCGATCTACAAGATCACAACAGTGCTTGCACTTTGTGTGACTGCAGAATCGCCAAGAAGCACCAGGACGATAATCCAATGCCACCGGTGCCAAAATTTTGGGCACACCCAATTAAAATGCAACGGAGCACCTAAGTGTGTTAAGTGCGGTGATAAACACTCAACGAAAAAGTGTGCGAAACCACGTGAAAACCCAGTGAAGTGCGCGAATTGTGACGGCTACCATACAGCTAGTTACAAGGGTTGTCCGCACCGCACCAGACCTACAGCACCACCAGCAGCAGCAAGTACAATACGAAGAGGCGTGTCCACCGCTGAAGCCGCTTAAATTGAAATACGGATCAACCTCCAAAGGAAGCAGTCTTCACAAGCAGCATTGACATCGATAATCTGCACCGGGTCAGCCACATCCTAGTGGAAGCTAAGGGAGTGTGGCACAATATCCGAAGGCATCGCAAAAATTATGCAATGTCTACCTGAAATACTTCAAGTATTTCAAAAATAAATCATAAAGAACCACCATACTCCTCCCATAATGGGAAGCCAACAAAGCAATATACTTTCTCGCAGGTGAAGACTCCAAAGCAATTCCGATGGAGGCATAAATTTTGAAAATTCGGGACTCCACTCTCAAAGAAAATAAAGAAAAAAAATAAATAAAAGGGTAAATACGAAACAAATTATTGTAATTTCAATGATTGTATGCCCAAATTTATAAAAATTTATTAAAAGCATTGTAAGTTTTTGTTTAAAGAAGCAACTTTCAATATAAGCCCGCAATAGTTAAAATGCGTTAATAGCGTCGAATGACAACCACATTTCGATTTCAAGGTTTTTGCCTCATTTTCAGAGTTGGGTAGTCATTTCAATGCTCTATATAGTACTATAAATAGATTAAACTCTACTCAGTTAAATGAAGCATTTTAAAAAAAGGCCCATATACGCATAATAATTTTATTGCTTTGCCTGCAATAAAAGGGCGCCCATTAAAGTATTTACAACCTAGTTATGTCATATGATCTGTTCCAAGGAATCAAGAGTTGCAGTTCCTGGAATTGTAAACATGAGACACAAGTTAATCTTATCTATTTCATTCGTTTGTCTCATTGTTAAGATGGAGTGGGGGCAGAATTCAACCTTACCACGAAACTTATTTATTGAACGATTCAGGGGTGCAACGACCTTTACTCTGTTGACATAGGTCAAAAAGTAGAAGAATACTTGTAAGCACGTCTGAAATTCTTGCAAGATTTGTCATTTATTTGGAAACACCCAGTTACATACATCCGTATAGCGATAATAAAATCTAATTGGTGAAATAGCAGTATCATTTTTATGCCAAAATTACAAGCATAAATATGTAAATTGTACAATTCCATATTAACACCAATTATTAAAATTCGAAAATCCCAGGTTAGGTTTGGAAAACATAGGAGCACTTTCTTTAAAAATATGACTTCAGACAGGTGTGAGAAGGTTTGCAGGTCTAAAAATAAACGTTAATCCCTCGCGTCTTCCCCCCACCTGCGATTGCAGGGAAAAAACTTCGATTAACAGGCAGTAGTAGAGATCTGGGAGTTTCAAAGGTAAGTTGCTTTTCCGCAGTGCATGCCCAGGCGACATTCAAAGCATACAATTAAAGAGTTACTCTAATAACGTAAAGGGGATAAATTGGTAGAAATTTGGTCTATTTCCGCCCAAAGCGATTTATAATCAAAGGGTCAACTTCAATTACCTGTCTATTCGTAATCAAAGGATTAGAGCCTGACAAGGCTGTACGTGGCGGACGATAAGTAAAATATCCTAGGCAGCACGGTTGTTATTTTAGATTGCTTCGGGAAGTTGAAGGTCTCCAAAACACCAAGTAAGTGATATATCCATTCTTTAAATTCCACCGACCTTCACCTCCTCGTTAAGCAAACTCTGCTGGGACAAAATAGTCGATCACGTATAAATTCAAGATTAGTTAGTTACTGTCATAAATAATAGACTAAAGTTTTAAATTCTTAATTGTTTAGGTTATTGAGGCGATTAGGGACAACAAGAAATATTGTCTAAAATTGACTTCGTTTAATTAGTAGCAATAAAAGGGTCCCTTGATTCAGAGATAGAAAATTGTTGTTACCTTAATTCCCTTCAGGGGAGACATGTAAGTTGTTAATTGTAAATCACATTTGTTTTCGTTATCATTATATTCAATCTTTAAGTACAGATCTTATTTTTTTACATATATATATATATAATCAGTAAAATAATAGTCGTTAAATTTAATAAAGTAGTTAAGGGGACTTTCGACTATAATAAATAAAACTATCTCTTCATTAAGC